>JAXQQM020079557.1:0-15968 GCA_034641835.2 Pinus albicaulis | reverse complement strand
TAATCCCTCCGTGCAGGAAGCGCGCACCCTTAGAGCCCTTCTTGACTGTTTCTCTGAAGCCTCTAACACATATTTCATTAAATTTGGAAGTATTCTATTACAAGGCCTTCAACAACATTCATTCTTTTGTAAATCACCATATTAACTTAATTTAAGATAAAAATAATTTTAGGAATGTCAAACCAATTAGAGACCATGAATAGGTCAACATGGGGTTGTTAAGTACAATAGTATCAATGCACAAGGTGAGTGTCATAGAAAACTCTTAGAAACATTTTATTTAAGGTAAATCATATTAGTATGTATAACATCCAAGAAAGATATTATAGTTGTGGATAACATACTAGAGTCATCGATGTTTGAATTTTTTGTTAGATGACTCTAACCCCCTTTCCCACAACCTGCTTGAGAGTTGTTGATTGAATAATGGTGATGTGAGGATATTTGTGTAAGTGGAAAGGAGGTGTCTCCCTTGCATTGCTTTGAAAATAATCTACTAGAAACTTAGTAAAATGTTTTTGTGCTAAAGTTTTTACCCCTTCATGCCTTTATGTAACACTAATGAGAAGGTGACAATTCTTCTTTATAGCATCCATGCATACACTATTAAAGCTAGGTACTATTGATCTAGGTATTTCAAGAAGGTTTGGGTATCATTGATCTATCTCCACTCAAAGCCAAGTACATCAAATGAGAGTTCTTAAATGGGTATTCAAGTTATTCCATTATGATGGAAATGTCACAAATTAAAGTAAACAAGAATTAGTGAACCAATATACATATACAAGTAAATAGTGGAAGTAAGGGTTTTCAAAAAATACTACGCTTGATGGCAGTCCAAATATTTATCTCTCCTTGTCCACATTGTCAAAAATTAATAATGGTCCTAATGTAATAGTGCCAACCTATTGTACGAAAAACCATGATTGACCATTACTTTCACCAAGAGGAGAAAATGATAAGAATTGTTAATGGGGAATAAATAAATGTGAAACACAACTAATGGATTTTAGTTGAAATTTATATAAGTCCTCATGCTCTTTAATTATTACATACCTAATGTAACTACTAATAGATTATCATTAAGATATTAATTTTGAAGATTAAATATGCATTCAAAGTTATTTATCTATTACACATGATTTTCCATGTGGTCTAAATAAACCACTTAAAACCCATTATCAATATTTTTGTAAAAGATGTATCTTTACTTACATTAAGAGATTTATTTCAAAAATATATTACATTTATAAACTTGTAACAATGCATATGACTAAATGGAATATAATAAATAGCTTCAGGTCTTGTTAGCTTCTATGAGATTATTTTAATTACAAATAGTTTATTTAATAATTGAATTTTACAAAATGTTAATCTTGATGGGAAAATCATGTCATATGGTGAAAAAAAGTTTAAAGATGTTCATTTCTGACACAACTCTTGAATGAGCTTGAATAGTCTACTTAATGATCATTATGAATTAATTAATCCAAGTTTTAATGGAACAATAAAAAAATAAAAAAAATAAAAATTACATAGGGTTTTCTTTTAGAAATAACAATATCACCTATATGATGATGATGATGATGATGGTTAACTTCCACTGAGACCAAACTTTGGTCTATCGAACCTAAAGAAATGAATTATTTAGTTTTCTTTAAAATTGTACTCCTATGTTCAAAGAGCTTGGAGAAAAGCGTAAAGACCCACTTCTATAAGGAGAATAGGATAGGGTGTATTTCTTTTAATTATGAGGTTATACGTTTCCCATATTATCGACTTATATGGCATGATTGTATATAAAAGTAATTGATTTGATTGAAAATAGAATAAATCACTTAGAACTCATCATCGAGTGATATTAAATTATTATTTTTTTCTAAAAAATGTGTCTTTACTTACATTAATTTTTCTAAAAAATGTATCTTTACTTACATTAAGAGTTTTATTTCAAAAATATATTGAATTTATAACCTTGTATTAATGCATATAAATAAATAGAATTTAATACATGCTTTATGTCTGGATGGCTTTTATTATTTCAATTAGAAATTATTTATTTGAAATTTAGAAAATGTTAATAGGGATGGGAAAATCAAATGGTGTGTGTTTTAAAAAGTTTAAATACATTTATTTATGACCGATATCTTAAGAGAACATGAGGAATCTACTTACTATTCATTATCAATTAATTATTTCATGTTTTGTTAGGAAAATTCATTTTACGTTGAGTTTTTTTCAAAAAATCAATGTCAGATTTATACACTTATGTTAAACTTCATGATAGGAAAATAAAAGTTGATAAATGGCTTTATATAGACCACTTATAAGTTATTATCAATTACTTCTAATTTTTTTATAAATAATATATATATATTTACATTAAGAGCTACATTTAAAAAATACATCACATTTATAAACTTCCATTAATGCATTTAACCAAATAGAAGATTCTATGAGATTTTTTAAATTACAAGTAAATTATTTAAGAATTGAAAATGAAAAAAATGTTAAAATGGATGGGAAAATAAATGCCTTATCATGCAAACAGTTTAAATACAACTATTTATGATCCATCTCTTTAATTAATCTAGATGGCCCACTTAACATGTTTTTAATTAATTTTTCCATGTTTTATTAAGAAGAGAATTTTGTTTTACATAGAGTTTAATTTCAAAAAAATACAATATGAAATTAATACTCATATTAAACTACATGGTAGACAAATAAAGGTCAATAAATGGATTCATTATTAACTTATATGGGATAAGATGATTGCATACATAAATAGTTGATTTGATATGTGTGTGTGTGTGTGTTAAAAATCGAATGCCTTACAATATAAGGAGTTTAAAGTATTCACCTATGTCCCATCACCCATTAGCTTAAATAGTCCACTTAATAGTTATTATCAAGAAATTATTAGATTTATTTTTGGAAGAAATGTCTCATAGTATATGGCTATTATATATCACATTTATACACTCATATTAATGGATATAACTAAGTAAAAATAAATAATATAATTATGGCTCATATGATATGATTTCTGTTATTTAAAATACAAATTTACAAACAAACAAAAAAACATCTTCAAATAATGTAATCCTATGCCTTATAAAAAATAATAATAATAATAATAATAATAATAATAATAATAATAAAATTTAAAAAAATATAAGAAAAAAGTTCAAAGACATTATTTATCTATGATAGCGTCCAATCAAACCTTGATAGTCCACTTAGCCATCAATATCATTAATTATATGTTTTTTTTATAGAAATGCAAAATTATTTATAATAGATTTTTATCTCAAAATTTATATATCACATTTATGAACTCATATTAATGCATTTTATAGGTAAAAGGTCAATAACTAACTTAACTAACTTTGAGTCTCGTTGATTTTCAATATGATATGATTTTAATTACAACCATTAATTGATTGAAGTATATAAATTTATGTAAAATATGGATTGAGAAATCACATATCTTATGCTTCAAAAAGTTCAAATCATTTACCTATGACATATTTTCCATTAGCCTAAATAGCCAATAGTGCATGTAGCATTTATCAAGTAAAATATTATAATTTCTTCAATAAGAATTGCACCTTTGTTTGCAACGAGCTCTATTCAAAACTTATATTTCACATTTATATATGAGTATTATGCATATAAGTAAATAGAAGTCATTAAAATAACAACATGCCATGATGGTTCTTTTAAGATGATTTCAATGGAAAACAATTCATTTAAGAACACACATACACACACATATTAGCAAAAAAAAAATTGATACAACAAAGTCATTGCAAAAATAATTATAAATAATAAAAGAAATATATAATAATATAATTGAAAATTCCCATTGCAATTTTCCTTTTTATTAATAGAAAGTTTTGATTTTTTTCATCAGAAAAAATTAATTGAAAATTCCCATATAATATTCCAAAAGATATAAAACTATACAAATTGATTCAGAAAAAAATATGTTCAAATTGCATTAAAAAATTAGAATGTACTTGTGAACAAATTTATAAAGAAAATTATATCCATCCATTACAATGAAGTACATGTTCTATTGAACATTCGAATGTAAACACGTTTCCCTTTCATTTTCATCTGATGAAGTGTTAAATTATAATTACAATTTCCCTAGTAAAGTGAACAGATAAAATGTTTACTCTATATATACAACCTAATACCTTTATTTAATTTGTATGGAATAAGCAAGTCTTATAGGATCACATTGACCCATGATTTAAATCATTGATATTAAGACTTATAATGATTTTCTTAATTTCAATTGAAAGATATAATTATAATGGTTGCAATTAAACAAACTAATTATATATTAATTTCCATATGTAATATAATACAATTTATTAATTTCAAACCTAATTAATTATACGATAATATCTAGAGTCTCTACTTTAGTTTCTTTTGGTGCTTCTTTTAGTAAAGATTTTATGTCTATTTTTGGTGCTACATACATCCTAATATAGTTTTTCAACTTATATGAAATAAAAGAAATTATAAGAATGCAGTGAACCATCATTTGCATTATTAATTTCTAAGGGGTATAATAATAACTTAAACCACAATTGAAAAAAATAATTGTAATCTCCAATTCAAACAAATTGACCAATTATCTATTAATTTTTACATACAATCTAATCCATTGTAAAAATTTCTATAGAACAAGAAATTTTGATACGAAAACATTAAACAACCATTCAAATCAATATTTGTTATCAATACAATAATATCTCACAAACCAAATCAACAATTGTTTTATAGTATTGTGAAATAGAAATCAACTTAGATTTAAAAGGGATACACAATATAGTAATAATTCATGATGTCATACATATTATGATAGGAAATAGATACCAATCATCTTAAGGTACAATTAGATGTGATTGAACATCCTTCAAAATAGATTGCACATATGTTACCTTGCTGCGTTTATTCAACATTCTCAATAGCTCATCGATCAACCAATTATCATCTTGAGTTGTTCCAATGAATGGAGGGGCAAGAATCACATTTTCTTTTTGATTTCCTTTCATTCTCTCAAGTGAAAAATCCACTATAATAGTATTGGCTACATCATATTGGGGTATGCATTTCCCGCACTTTGTTCAATGATTTAGTGTGTATACCTTTTGTTGGATTATCAATGGTCTTATCTCCCTTTTATCGTTTACACTTTGAAGCAGTCCACATAAACACAAGTTTATCTTATAACTTTTATGAAACCAACCTTTTTAGAACTCTTGTTGTGTTTTGTTTCAAAGCTGCCATCCAAATTGCAATTTCAAAATATTCATTTTTGAAACACATTTCAAAAAATGTTTTTGCATGTGGATGAATCCAAAATAAATTTTTCTCTATTGTGTAATCTGCATCAGTTCCCATTTTCTCAATATGTCCTTTGTTTTTTGCTTCATCATCAATACAACAAGATACAATGACTAATACCCATTTCTATATCCATCATTTCATGGTAATTATCTTGAGTAATTCCTTTCTTCTCATCATTCCCTATAATAGACATCCAAAAAATTTATAAATATGAAAATAAAATAAATTAAAAAAAAAAATAGCAAGAGCAAAAACCAAAAAAATTATGTACCTGGTAAGATAACATCTTCTCCTCCTATTTCCATCTCTAAAATTGTTTCAACATCATGTGCACTATATTGATTATTTGTTTGCTTCCCACTTTCATCATTCCTTGTTTTATAATATACATCATTAGTCATTGTAGTAAACATTTTGACAATTAATAAATTTGAACAAAATAGTATCCAAAGTATCATAAGAGAAACAACAAAGAAACTGTAGTACCTAAATTTTCTCAGAAGCTAATGGATCATGGGTTTGATAGTTGAAAAGATTTGTAACTATTCAACATTAGTGTCCTTTGTGACTCTATTTGCACAACACATGAAATTCTTCTTCTATATGTACAACAAGCCTTGATTAAATTCCCCCCCACATAAAGAGAAATAACCACTTTTGCATCGCTGCATTGTTGATGTTTTTCCAATAAATACATCTAGAAATCATAATCTCTCTCCTTTTCATCAAGCGTGTCTTTAAATGTATGAGAGTATTTTGAAGCCTCAAACATTTTTAATTCTAAAGTATAGAAATGTATAGTCAAAACTATATCATAACTATAACTATTTTGGGACTTATATTCATAAATTCCACTAGTCATTTTATATTTTAACTTGGATTTCTTTATGGCAGTTTCCAAAGTTTAAAGTACATCATTACGAAACCAAATTTATGCTAAGAGAATTGTATTAAAGTCATTCAACTCATTTTTTTCGATAAGAAATCGAAAAAAGAAATCAATATAATAGCCTTGTGGAATGGTTCTTTTTCCAAAGCCAATGTATCCAGAACAACAATGCCAGTATGTAAAATTGGTTGCACATTACATGGAAAAGAGTGCAAAAGTGTTGAAAAAATATCAGGCCTCCCAAAATTATAACCAAATTCAAAATCGTTGTCAACATGTTGAATGTTTTTTGATCCATTTATCATTCTGTCAAGGACTCCACATGCTTTTTGAGAAGGAATCTATCTTTGTATTTCGTGTTCCTTTTACATAAGTAAACCATGCGACAGTTTTGCAAAAATTGGAAAATATGATATCATTAATTTCATAATGCTCAAGAATATTGAATTTCGTAAGAGTCTTATCATTCAATTTCTCATCATGACTTTGACAAGATGTAACCATTGCATCCAATATTGTTCTATTGGTTTTCAATTTAGAACAATAATATTTTAATTTTATGGAATTTGTTGGATGATTAGGTGGAAGAGAAAACCAAATGTTTCCATCCAATAACTTATTTGCTACTAAAGAAATTTCTTCTTTGGTTAGTCCCCGAAGGGGACGAAAAGTAGTCGTTGTCAAACTGTGTAAACTATTCTTCTTGTAGTTCTCAAAATCAGGTTGGATTCGAGAACACTTTAATGCGCCTAGTTGGTAACAATGAAAAACAGTGTCCCACTTATCCCAAATATCTTGATTAAGATATAAGAGAATTATTTTATCAGAAAAAAATGAAATTGGACAGTCGAAGGAGCACAACATTTCATCATTGACCTAATAAAATAATACATATAAACTAATAAGAATTCAATGTAGAGATGAAATTAAATAATGTATAAGCTAATGAAAAATCATTACAAATATGAGAAAATATGACACATATTATCGACTTTAATCATTTATCTAAATTAAAAAGAGATGCAATAATAAAATAGCATACCTTGTCTTTAGTTGTCTTAGAACATCCAATCACCATTTTATTTAGTTTTTCATTGGCAATTAAGAAATGTCTTCCAGAGCATACACAATCAATAAATGGAGTTTCGTAGAATACCTTTTTGGCGGAATTTAGTTGACAACAAATGCGAATCACCTCAGTGGGATCAACTGATGGATGCAAGAATCGAGCATTACATTTTTCATATTTTTGTTTCGCCTCCATAGATACATTATATTTAGGATTTGTTAAAATTTATGTCACTACTTGAATGGTGTGTTGACCATCAAATATCAAAATTTTTATATTCTTAGCATCTAGATCTGTCTCGTTTATAATTTTGATAGAGTTGACCAATGGGTCAGATGTCAAATGGAATCAGAAGAGCATTAAGCAATGAGGTTTGAAATTTCTCAAGGAATGATTTCACTGATACTTGAACATTTAAATCATCTCGTGATCTCAATTTAAACACTTTGGGGGCTTATATACATCTTTCAACATCCACCTTTCTACCAAAGGTGCTTTAAAATAGATAGAAATCCTTGAAAGCTTCATGAATTTCATCAGATTAATATGCAAGTTTTGTTTTCTCAGATTCAACTTTCCTAGCTTTTTGAAATTTTGTAGTAGGTTTGAAATCACTTTTAGTAATGTTATCTTCCAATTCAGATAAATATACTCTTCTCAAAGCAAGTAAATGAGAATCGAGTTCATCATTTGGTATTTTGTCAAGAAGTTTACCTTTTTTTTGTAAATAAAGAAGTACAGATGATGTTTTTTTACATCTTACATAGTGATATCTTCGAACGGTAGTGATGTGTTTTAAAAGATCTATTCAACTATTTAATCTAGATCTAGAAAAAATCTCATAGTTATCCAACTTAAACATTTAATTCTTTATCATATGGGAGTTTCGATCCGGACATACCAATCTTGCACAAACTCATATTTATTAGATGCGTTGTATTTTTAAATCATTTCAAAGGTATAAGTTGAAGGTGTTATTGATGCTGCCATTTGAGTTGTTTTTTTCTTTTTTTGAAATTATGACTATAACATTTCACTTGCTTTGGTGAAAACCAATTCTGCATACAAAAATAAAATAAAAAAAATTATTTGCATAAATCAAAATGAAATTAAAATTTCAAATATTGGCATGTAAGTTTATTTTTAGAATCTATTATCATAGTTTCAAATTATCGAAGAAAGTATGAATTTATAAATACTACCACTACTGCATCATTGTATGTGTAACAAAATGAACAAGAACAATAACAAGTGTAGAACTCACAATAATAGCCAATGCTAGATTTACTTTTAGCACAAACACAAGTATATTGCCAAAAGCAATATTGCAGGGAAAAAAGAAATCTATTATGTGCTATATTTTCTTCTAACATATATACAAGGCATTCTCAATAGAAACATTGCAAGATGAAATAAATCTAACATGTGCTAGATTTACTTTTAGTGGAAAGACAAGCATATTTCCAGCAACAAAGGTGCATGCCAAAAGAAAACTAGGACCTGTTAAATTTTCTTCTAGGACAAACACAAACATAATGGAAATAATAACATTACAAGGGGAATGAAATCTAACGTGTGCTATATTTCCTTCTAGCCCAAACATATGCACATTGCCAATAAAAAAATTATAAGGTGAAAGAAATCAAATGTGTGTAAGATTTCCTTCTAGCATAAACACAAGAAGACAAGCACATTATAAAGTTAAAGAATTCTAGTGCATGCTAAATTTACTTCTAGCACAAACACAAGCATGTTGACAAAAAAAACATTATAGGGCAAAGGAAATATAACATGTGTTATATTTCCTTACATCACAACACAATCACATTATAAGATGAAACAAATCTAGCACGTGCTAGATTTCCTTTTAGCACACACATAAGAACATAACAACATTGTAGGCTTAAATAAATCTAACACACGCTAAATTTACTTCTAGCACAAGCTAAAGAATATTGCCAATAACAACATTGCAAGAAAATAAATCTAACATGTGTTAAATTTCCTTCTAACATAGTCACATGCATATTTCCAATAACAACATTGCAAGGTAAAAGGATCTAGCATATTTCCTTCTAACACAAACAACTAGATTTCCAACCACAACATGGCATTGTGAAACAAATATTGCGCATGCTAAATTTCCTTCTAGCTCAAACACAAACACTTTTCAATAAAAATTTTGCAATCTGAATTCCAACGGGTGCTAAATTTCCTTCTAGCACAAACACAAGCACAAAAGAAACATTATAAGGTGAAAAAAATCTAGCATTTTCTATATTTACTTTTAGCAAAAACACTAGCCTATTTCCAACAAAAACATTATCAAGCAAAAGAAATCTAACATGTGCTAGATTTCATTCTATCATAAACGGAAGTGCATTGCTAATAACAACATTGTAAGAGGAAAAAAATATAATGAGTGATATATTTCCTTCTAGCATAAATAAGCGCACATTGTCGATAACTCCATTGCAAGGTGAAGGAAATCTAACCCATGCTAAATTTTCCTGTATAAAAAACATATGCACATAACAACATGATGTAGATTAGAACTTATGAAATCTTGTGTAATATGATTGAAGAGCTCGACATTTTGGGTGAACACTTCACCCATCTTCGGGTGAACATTTCACATAACAACATGGCAGGGTTAAAGAAATCTAGCTCATGCTAGATTTACTTTTAGCACAAACACAAGTATATTGCCAAAAGTAATATTTCAAGGAAAAAAGAAATCTATTGTGCTAGATTTTATTCTATCATAGATACATGGTATTCTCAATAGCAACATTGCAAGGTGAAATAAATATAACATGTGTTAGATTTACTTTTAGTAGAAAGACAAGCATATTGCCAACAAAAAAGGTGCATGCCAAAATAAAACTAGGACCTGTTAAATTTTCTTCTAGGGCAAACATTAATACAATGGCAATAATATCATTACAAGGTGAATGTAATCTAATGTATGCTAGATTTCCTTCTAGCCCAAACATAAGTGCATTGCCAATTACAAAATTATTAGGTGAAAGAAATCTAATGTGTGTGAAAGGTTTCCTTCTAGCATAAACACAAGAAGACAAGCACATTATAAGGTGAAAGAATTCTAGTGCATGTTTGATTTAATTCTAGCACAAACACAAGCATGTTGACAACAAAAAAATTATAGGGAAAATGAAATCTAACATGTGCTAGATTTCCTTACAACACAACACAAAAAAATTATATGATGAAACAAATCTAGCACGTGCTAGATTTCCTTCTAGCACACACATAAGAACATAACAACATTGTAGGGTTAAATAAATCTAAGACACACTAAATTTACTTCTAGCACAAGCTAAAGAATATTTCCAATAACAACATTGCAAGAAAAGAAATGTAACATGTGCTAAATTTCCTTCTAAGATAGTCACGTGCATATTTCCAATAACAGCATTGCAAGGTCAAAGAATCTAGCATATTAACTTCTAGCACAAAAAACCAAATTGCCAACCACAACATGGCATTGTGAAACAAATCTAGCACATGCTAAATTTCCTTCTAGCTAAAACACATTGTCAATAAAAATGTTTCAAGTTGAATTCTGACGTGTGCTAAATTTCCTTCTAGCACAAACAAGCACATAAAAGACATTGTAAGGCGAACAAAATATAGCATGTGTTATATTTACTTTTAGCAAAAACACAAGCCTTAGTATTTCCAACAACAACATTATCAAGCAAAAGAAATCTAACACGTGCTAAATTTTATTCTATCATAAACGGAAGTGCATTGCTAATAACAACATTGTAAGATGAAAAAAATATAATGAGTGATATATTTCCTTGTAGCATAAATAAGTGCACATTGTCGATAATGCCATTGGAAGGTGAAGGAAATCTAACCCATGCTAGATTTTCTTATAGCAAAAACATAAGCACATAACAACATGGCAGGGTTAAAGAAATCTAGTTCTTGCTAGATTTACTTTTAGAACAAACATAAGTATATTGCCAAAAGCAATATTGCAAGGCAAAAATAAATCTATTATGTGCTAGATTTTCTTCTACCATAGATACAAGGCATTATCAATAGAAACATTGCAAATTGAAAGAAATCTAACATGTGCTAGAATTACTTTTAGTAGAAAGACAAGAATATTGCCAGCAACAAAGGTGCATTCCAAAAGAAAACTAGGACCTGTTAAAATTTCTTCTAGGACAAACACAAACACAATGGCAATACTAACATTACAAGGGAATGAAATCTAAAGTGTGCTAGATTTCATTCTAGCCCAAACATATGCGCATTGCCAAAAACAAAAGTATAAGGTGAAATAAATCTAATGTGTGTAAGATTTCCTTCTAGCATAAACACAAGCAGAAAATCACATTATAAAGTGAAAGAATTATAGTGCATGATAGATTTACTTCTAGCACAAACACAAGCATGTTGACAACAAAAACATTATAGGGAAAAGGAAATCCAACATGTGCTAGATTTCCTTACAGCACAACGCAAGCACATTATAAGATGAAACAAATCTAGCATGTGCTAGATTTCCTTCTAGCACACACATAAGAACATAACAACATTGTAGGCTTAAATAAATCTAACGCACGCTAAATTTACTTCTAGCACAACCTAAAGCATATTGCCAATAACAACATTGCAAGAAAAGAAATATAACATGTGCTAAATTTCCTTCTAACATAGTCACATGCATATTTCCAATAAAAACATTGCAAGGTGAAATAATCTAGCATATATCCTTCTAGCACAAACAATCAGATTGCCAACCACAACATGGCATGCTAAATTTCCTTCTAGCTCAAACACAAACACATTATCAATAAAAATGTTGCAAGTTGAATTCTAACACTTCAATATGCGGAATGGCATTATAAATTTCGGACCCCCCCTATTACCACTTACCACTTCAGGGGGGGTCCGAAATACCACTTCTGCTCCTTCAAAACCGTTTTCCCCAAATAAAAAACCGTTTTTAGCCAGTTTGACCAGTTTGTTTATGGGAGAGATTCTGGGAAAATGGGAGCGAATTTTGAAAAAATGAGAGAGGTTTTTGTTCAGCACGGCTGCGTAAACAAAAACCACTCCCAAGATGTTGCAAAAGTGTCTTCCTTTTGGAGAATCTAAGCCATCTTTCAGCCCTATTTTTCATATTTCCATTTTTCCCTGCTTTTGTCAAGTGATTTTGCGGCGATCGCGCAAAGAACTCGGAGATGTAACCCTTGAGAATTCCTAATAGAGGTTTTTGTCCAACACAAGGGTAAAGAATAATAGCCTCTCTCTACATTTCACATAGGTGTCACCGTTGTAGGAAAATGTCTGAGTGTGCCCCATTTTCAGCAAATTTGGCCCAACTTTCAACTTTGTAACCGTCTTTCTATTTTTAGAGAGAAGATGAGATATTCGATCAAGATAAGTGTTTCAAGGTATGAAATCATATGTAGCACTCCAGGGATTGTCAAATAGACCAAGTGTCATGCTTGATATGATTCACACCAATAAGCATATGACAATCCTTATTTCAGAGGAATCAAAGAAAGGTCAGATGTCCAGCATGTCTTCATAACTCGAGAAATTTTATTTACTCATGTCCAGTGATGTTATGTCCTTTTCTATTATGTAGTGAGAAAGAAAGTAATTGTTAGTTACAAGAAGGATTGTACTCAATTAGTTAGATTGATATATACTTCATTGTTTGAAGTATGTGAAGGGGGGGAAATCTAAATGAGGAAGTAAGTCCCATTCTGTAATGTTGTGACTTCTTGCAAAGTAATTCAAGAGAAGTTTCCAGGATTCAAGTGGTGCACCAAATGGTGAATGTTTCTCCTGTTTTATGTGTTATTAATTTTTCTGTTGTCTTATTATTTCTGCATTCTAATTTGTAGAACAGAAAATGATGAATAGGATTTGTTTCCAGAGCACCCTGTTCTATCTAATTCTACAAATAGTCTATGTTTTCCACTGATGCTAAACCCAAGAATTCTTAATTTCTCCTCAGTTTATGCTGAACCTTACCCTCCAATTTAGTTGAAGAATTCTTAACTGCTCCTCCATTTCTGTTGAGTTCCAATTTCTTGTATCTTCCCACTCCATTTTATTCTCAGAGATCCAATGTAGTACTCCTAGCTTGCCCTGTTTCACTCATGCTTGATTGCTTCAGCAAATTGGTCACCCGAACCCTTTGACTCCATTGCCCAATGGCCCTTTTCCCTCGCTTTCCCCACCAAACCAAATTCAAAACCCAACGTTACTTATATGAACTAGCCTAAAATGTCCAATAAACAAATATAAATCCTACATAGAGATCCCTCTCTTGGTCTAGGAGGGCTAGATCCAAGGCCTGAAGCGGTTTTGATGTTGCTTCCAGGATTCTGACTTTAGCCTCAGAATTACAGAGTGATAACACTATCTATTCTTACTATAGGAGAGTCATTACAACTTCTGTGTAATTGGAATTGATCTCATGGATCTGGATGGCCATCTGATTGATCCTAGTGATGAGAGAAACGAGTCCATAAATTGATGGATCCTATGGCGTTGCACAGGATGATTCCTATGAATGCATCTTGTAAAACCTAAAAATTATCCCAGAAGTGGACTCCTCAAGGCTAGCCATCATAGACTGCCTCAATTGAAAACTTTATCGCTCATGACTTTTATAAATAATTAGTTTGCATTATTGTAAGCTATATTAATAGCTTAGCAAATGAACCAGATGTTTAGATCTTTATATTGTTGTGTCATTGATTCTTATTGTCACCTCTCTATACAACTTCAGAACATGATGCTTCTTCATAATATTACAATTTTATATTATTTTTGTACCATCCATACATTGTACAGATCATCCCTAGTCTTTGCAATATGTTCAATGTTTGAATAAGATCATGACATTTTGCTAAGTCTTATGTCCATTTTTAATAATGCACACTTTGTAGTTGGGTTCATTGATTATCACTGTGCAATACTCCTCTCTTGCGCAAGATGTTAATAATCTCAATTCCACCCATAGTTGTCATAGTATTTCCATTAAAATTTTGTGACACTGCACAATTTATTACGTGATATTGTTATGTTGTAACATCACAACCAATTTCACCTTGTTTTCCTCCAGTGCAACAAATGCAATCTAACCAATCTCCCATGAATTGAAGGGGTGCACACTTGCAAGTGACCAATCACACTTTATAGCCTAACGATAGAAGCTCCTCGACACAGTACTTTAGTAAAACATAATTCCATGTTTGAGAATGCATTGTCCTTGTGTTAATGTGAAGGAGTATTCCAGGTTATTTCATAAAAAATGGGGAAAAATCAAAAAACAAATATTAAACCTACATGTATTTGCTATAAGAAAATACTATTGAAAATAAGGGTACCATGAAAGTGTTTCCAGTGCATTTATCTTTTTCACCTAGGAAGATGCTTTAATCACTTTTTTGTCTAGGGACATTATGAGTTTTATTAATGTCATGGAGAAAAATACCTTTTATGATTTGTGTACCATGTACTTCAGTTTATTGATGTCACTTGTGTCATAAAGTGACTTTATGTGATAAGTAAAAAGTACACTTTATAATATTAAAGTAACTTTTATGTTTTAAAAGTGATTTTATGAGAGAAAAAGTGCACATGGTACAAAATATTAAAAACTGCTAGGAGGCTCACTAATTGAGGGGGAGCTCATGAGAGAGGGGCCAAGTGGGGGACTTGACCTTATCCATTGATCTCATGCGCTGATATTTAATCTCAGCCCTTGATTTCAAGGGTTAGAGCTCTCCTCACTTTAGATGACAAAAAAATGAAAAAGGAGAAGGGGAGGTTCATTCATTCTCATGAGATTTGAGGAGAGGAGAGAAAGGAATGAAGAGGAAGAGTTTGCAGGTTTGAGGAAGAGGAAATCAAACACCAAAGAAGAACCCCATTTTTTTGCTGCTGAATAGCACAAATCCCGAGATTTTCGAGCCAGGTTTTGTAGGCTAATTTTATTGTGTTGGCTGGCCAAAATAGCTGGAAAAGTCAGCGGTTGTATATTTGGGTATCTGAGTGTGAGACTCAGGATATTTCTGGTGTGAAAAGGGGAAATTCAAACCTCTTGTTTTTTTCCATATTCACAATCATAGGGCCAAGTATTAAAGGAGACTATCTCTCAGTATATTCATGGCTTGGAGCACGAACTTTGACGCTCATTCAGCGTGATTCTAGGAAGGAAATAGCATCAGACTTTGGCACCAATTTCTGAGAAATATTTATGCTATTCGTGGCTCATATTTCAAGGCACTGTAAATGATTCTTGTACATAGAATTCAAGGCATATCACAGTTGTGTTTATGACTATGTGAGGGTTCAAATTTCTATGTAATTTGGTAGTAACTTCAACAAGAAAAAAGGGAGACAAGTTGTCTTTGTCTCTTCTGTGTAAAAAATTCCTTGAGAGAAATTAAATCCTCCTTTAGAACTGGTTTTCCCCTTGTGGGTTTTTCCAGGGTCATTAGTCCAAATCACTGTGTAAATTTCTGAGTGTGCTTGCTTGTATTTTCTTTCATATAGAAAATATATATATATATATATAATAAAGTGTATACATATATACATATATATATATATATATATATATATATATATGGT
>JAXQQM020072177.1:0-90102 GCA_034641835.2 Pinus albicaulis | reverse complement strand
TTAGATTCTTTACTCCTGGTGTGTCTTAGATTAGAAAATCGTGCCTAGTTTAGAGTGTGTTATTATCACTATTCCTTCTTATATGAGTTTTACTCTTGATATTGCAGATGTTGACGTCTCTTCAAACCTACATTGGTTTTACTGATGGTGCTTGTCGTAGTACACGGAAAATTTCTTCCGTAGCTTGGGATATCTATTCACCCTCTGACGAGTTAGTATCCATGCGTGGGGTAAGCTTTGGTCAAACAACGAATAACATTGCAGAGTATGGTGCAGTGATTGAGTTATTATCTGAATCCATATCATTTGGAATTCGGAGTTTGATTGTTAGGTTGGATTCTGAACTTGTTATATTACAGCTTAACAGGGTTTATGCCATTATAAATCTAGTGTTATTACAGTTATTTTTAAGAGTCCGTCTCTTGGAACGTGAATTTGATTATATTGAATATCAATATATTCCAAGACATTTAGATACATTAGCAGATGCAGTTGTTTCTAGTATGATAAATATACATTTTCAATAATTAAAACAGTAAATTAAACAACATTCAACAACATGTACACAGATAGCCGGTAATAATGATATAACATAGCATAGAAATTTGTTTTCAAAATATACATCTTCTTCAATCATAGGTTGAAAAGCACCTTATGATTGGAAAAAATGATAATACAAAAGGTCAAAAATATGAGTCTACAAAATGATCATCCTATCCTTGATGATGATCACGATAAGAGACCACTGCCCGGGCCACCCTACACAGGAACCTCCTAAAAGGTCCTGGGACACCAATCACATATCTCTGTAATCTGAGCGGAATATCATCTATGTCGGTCTCTGGAATGTCTAGAGTCAGGCGCTCTAGGTGATGCTCTAAATCAGACAGGATATCTACTGATTGGCCCTCTGAGGCTGGTGCCACGGCAGCTGGATGCCTCCTCTCATAAGGCTAGATATGGGCTGGTTGCCATGGGCCCACATCTTCATTTAAACTTTTGATTATTAGTTTTGGGACGATTAAAATACAAAAAAAAAATAGAGTTTAGAAATTGTTGAAAATGATTTTTACCTGATTCATTCCACTGTTCCCCTTCTGAGAGAGCCATCTCTCGGTCACCGCAGAAATATATCCCGACGTATGGAAATTCCTCTATAACAAAAATTTGGCATTCCAGCCAATGAAAATATGAAGAATAAAATCGAACAACCTCGATGCCCTCAGCATTATGGGCCATCAATGCAACCCAACGAACCATCCTAGGTTCTTGAGGTCGACCAGCATCAACAGACTGTTCTGCGGAGCTAACATGGGGATCCTCTCTAGAGAAACGGTGACTAAAATGGATCCATATCCAAATTTTTTTAGCTTTCCATTCTTTTCTTTGGTTAGTTGGCCTTTTACATTGGCCAACACAGCTTTGCACCAGTTGAAAATGGTGCCTCGAAAACAGTCTACAACAATGTGCATCTGGGAACCAGTAGCCACATGCAACACTGCGCTCCCACACAGTCTCGTGATAGTAAATGAAATAAATTTAAGCTCAGGATGGATGATAGTTTTTATGTCAATTCGTTTTTCTCGGGGGTTTGCCTGATCATCACAGAACTCTAGTCGAAGACTAGCGACAGACTAGCCACCTAACCTAGTCCCAAACATAGAAATTTGTTCGCCCCTCTTGGAAAAACCAGTCAAAAAATAGATATCCTCCAGCTCAATTTCGAGCCGGTGGCCGCCAATAATAAAACATTGGTCCTGTACATTCCATCTATTCACCAGCCATGTCAAGAGGTCTACCTGTGCCGTCATGCCCTGAATGGCCCAAAATTTATACAAACCACATGCTCTCAATGCCTGCATTGTAGGAAAATGATTCATTATAGCATCATATACATCTTCATGCTCACGTTCTCTCTAAACAAGCATCTCATATGTCCTACAATGCATAAAAAGACATATTAGAACAAGATTTTTTGAAAGTTTTTGGGCAGAAATTGAGAAAATTAAGTTTGAAATTTCATTGCGTGGGGTTCGCATCCTAATTTCATACACAATGCGTAGTTATGCATGGGTGTTGTGGAATAGGTGCAGACCCAAGACTTTTTTCTATGTAGAAAAAATTCGGGGTCCGCAAGGCCTGCGTGTTGCACCTGCGGACCCCCGTGGGCGATTTTTTCAACCTATTTTTCTTAAAAAATGAAATCTAAAGCCTAAAAACAAAATGTAAATGGATGAAATGCAAGATAAGGAGGTCATGGATTTCTTGGAGCTGACGGTTCTCGATTTCGCCAAACGGATATTCCAGAATCTTCACAGGAACTTTTTTACCCAAAATCTCTCACTTTTCACTCTGAACTCAAATGGTAAAAATGAAGTTAGAAAAGTCTTTTTTATAAGTTTTTTCAAATAAATGAATTTTAATTTGCTTATTTTTCACTTTAAAAGGGTTATTTTTGAATGATTTTTATTTATCTTAAATAGGTATGTGTAATGTTTCAAGTTTTTGTGCAGAAAATTGCATTTTTCAGGAAAATTGCTCGTTTTTTCAACAAAGAGCATACTTTTATCACCTTTTCAGAATCTTTCAAAAATTTACGAAAAAACGAAAACTTGGAGTCCTCTTTTAAGCTCTTTTCAGACTCTCAAAAATTGAAAATATTTCCGAGCACTTGATTATTTGAACTCATCAAAATAAATGAATGATCTTCCTTTCAGTATAAGTTTACCCCTTTTACGAACTAAAATGGACTATTTACGAAAAAGGTATACGTTGACTAATTACAGTCAATAGAGTTCTCTCCCGCATTATTTTATCCTTTTTCAGGCTCGAGAGACTAAATTTACGAAAAAGTGCCCCCATGGAGTCTTCTTAAGTTTTTTCTTTTAACTCCCTAAAATTGAAAAAACACCAAGTTTCTCCTATACTAGACTCGTTAAAATTTAACAGTAAAGGACATGTTCAATTTAAAAACAGGAACGAAACACTCCTTCTTAGGGTTTGAATCTTAAACTAAATTGGACTCATCTGAAGGATGAGCTTACAAACAAGAAAATGTTATCCTCCTCAAGCTTGTCAAAAATAAAGAGGTACTTGCCAGAAATGGTGGGGGAAAAGAGAGAAAAATGAACCTATTTGTTGTATTTTGATTATTCGAAAAGTTGTTCACTACTCTTGAACACGACACTTTTGTTCACCTGAGTTGGGAAATCCTTTTCCTAATAGTTAATCAAACAATATTGAAAGTCTTCATCTGGTTTCTAGGTATTATCTTTGGGTCAATTATCACCAAACCATCTGCAGTGTCGTTATATGTTCATGAGGATAGGTCAAATAAACCATTCATCTGCAAAATATCTGTCATCCATTTTGACCATCCCTGAGTCAGTCCTTGCCAATATATTTCTTCAAAACTTGATCTATGATTTCGTGTTGTGGTCTTGCCCATGACGGATCACTTCCTATCGAAGATAACTCATTATCTATGAAGTTGATCTAGAAATCTTCAGTACCTTGAAATCTACAAGCCTTAATGGCAGGTTTATCGCCTTCGACGACAAGTTGCATCATTGAATTTTGATCGAATGATTTCATGACATGTTTGAATTCAGCTCATTCATTCACATCTCATGGATTGTACTGAGTACTTTGAGGGCCATTGACATTACTGGTGGTTACTCTCACACTTGTTAACAGTTTACATTATTGACTGATAATCAAGTGGTTTCTACCATGTTCGACTTCGACACATTTATTCACATGGATAGAATCATACTAGTTTGAGAGGCGGAAATCAAGACCCTAGATCTAGTTTCTACCATCCAGGCTGTTGTTTAATCTTTAACATTAGTCATTGGTTTATTAAAAATTAGTCATTGGTTTATTAAAAGGTTGACAAGTCATGCATTGAGACATTATATCGAAGGGTGAGATACTTCAAAAGTTGGTCGAAACAAAGCAAGGTATCGAAAGTCACGTGCATAAAAGCCAAAGGTGGAGTATAAAGTGAAAAGGCTAACGGAAACGTAAAAGTGCAAAGAAGCGGTATGAAGAGCACAAAACGTAAACATTGAAAGAATTACCACCGCATGACTCTGCACACAAGGGAAATTCCGAGGGGGTCGAGCAGCGAGGAAGGGAAAAGACCCATACCCCCGCGGAATTGTGATAGCGTGGTGTGGTGGGGACCCAAGGTTAGAAAGAGGTAGTAGGAGCGTGTCACGTGGCAAGGTGACGTGGCGGAACGAAAGATGGACCCTTACAGTTGTTAGGTTATGTATTTAATCTGCATTGGGGATAATATGTTTCAGGAGCTATACAGCGCATGCGGCCAAAGAGGTAAGGTAAGTCCTAGATGAGCTAGTACTGAGACCCGTACCGGTAATAAACCCGGCACGCGGTGTTCACCTGTCACCAAATAACACCCAATCCCTACACGCCGCGTGCCCCATTGTCAGTGTCCTTACGAAACTTGCCCTACCTATTTCACTTCTACCCCTTCCTGCCTCAGAATTACCAGTCTTCACAGCAGTTTCCCGTCGTTTTCTGCAGTAAAAGTCTCAGGCCTTCCAGTCACGGTATATACCAAGCGGGAACAAGTACCGGGTCTACCCAATCATCACCAGACTACCCTCTGCATCACTTTCCCAAAAAAATATACCTCTTGTGTAGGTACTCTGTCCCTTTCAATTCCCTTTATTTTCCCTTCGTTTTTCTTTTTGATTTCATATGTCAATCATGGGAAGGGGCACACCCAAGAAGAATGAACTAGAGACTTCACAGGTCTGGGAAACCAGAAACCCTCCCGGTTTCGAACCTTTAATCGACAAGAAAGATGGAGTCTGTGACCACCAGTACCCATTCCCCATTAGTAGTATAAGGCCTGAGCTTTTTTCGTGTCATGTTCATAATAGGGATCGATACCGGGTGGTTGTGTCAGGCTTTTACCATCATATTACCCCCCAGTCTTCCCGGTGGTCGAGTTCATCTCCTGGCTCAGAGACGCCTACGATGAAGACCGAGGTACTTTTACCTCCGCCGAAGGAAATCAAATTTTCTCCCTTTCGCCCGACATCATCAAGCAAGCCCTCTGTTTTCCCACCTGCGCCACCTACATTGCTTTTAGCGACGAAGCCTTAACTTCCCAGTTTACCAAAACGCCATGGGAGCATCAAAAAAGCTTCATTGCTTCTATTTCCAGCAGCCAGGCTACTACCCTTCCCAGAACAGAACTTTTCCCATTAAACCTATTCAAGGAGGAGGTACAACCCATCCTCGCGCTCATTGCGGGTCTGTTAGGTGTAGGCGGGTTGGGGCAAACCTCCAAAGTATGTGTTTTCTTTCTATGGTTAATGTATCAGAAGGGGGTTGTCCTAGATATCTCGAGTTATTTATCTGCCAGCATCCACACCCAGTTCCAAGAACTTCCCAAAACCAGTCATTTTCGTTTCTGTTCTTTAGTGTTCTATCTTTTCTTGTATCAGCATGCTGATAGTTTCGAGCGTTTGGGCTTGGACAGGGTATATGAGGTCAATTCTCAGCCCCGACCCGTTTTTGACTGGAACTCTGCAGTGCGCCAATTTCAAAAAGGGGTGGGTTACTCTAGTTTCCTAAAAGATTTCATGTCCATCGCTTACACCATCATTCATGGCTCGCCCTCCCCTAGGGTTTTTCCTGAAATGAAGAACTGGCTGCAAGCTGGTAAAATCTAGAGCACCGTGGACTGGTATCTCTCTAATAATTATACGGAAATTCGGGTCTATGGAGCCGAGGTCACCCTTTACCTGCTACCGGTGTTTCCTGCCTGGCGAGTTTACGCTCTGAAGTATATTCGGCAAACCCTCAAAGCCGACCAGCTCCACTTTGTCCCTGCTAAGAAAGGTTACATTCTGAGGCTTCCTACCCAAATCGGCCCGTTCGTTGTGAATTCAAGACTCGCCCTTCCTATTGTCAAAAACCTATTGCAGGGTATGGACCTAAGACAGTGGAAGACTTGGGCTTATGATCCCCGGGAGATTATTTCAAACAAGAGAAAGAGAAATTGGTCTGCACCTTATGTACATGAACCAAGACCGTTCATGGAGTGGAAGGCTAACATGGAAATTTGGCCTTTGGTTTCGCATATGGAGACAGATTCATCTGCCACAGGAGAAGAGGAAGGTGTGAACAAAGACCAAGAAGAGGAATTTTGTCCTTCAGGAACAGCTTCTCCCTCTCGTAAAAAACATAAAACAATCTCATGTGAAGCCAAAATTATACGAGAGGAACAGCTGCTTGAACCGTTCATACCATATGCGCCACTTGACAGCAGCAAGGCCGGGATCAAAGTGTTGAGGGATAGCACCACCTCTTCTGACTTCACTGAGGTTTCACAGGCCATGGAAGATCATACCTCACCAGTGGCAGCCGAAAGGGTCAAGAAAAATAGTATAATTAGGGAGAAATATAAAACTGAGCTGGAGGGGTATGTAGAAAAGTATCACACCAGGATCTCCACCACCATGAATGTGGATACCGAGCATCTGGTACTGTCTATGGCCGAAGCCCTTTTGGACCCTAATACAGGCGCCACTAGCTACCGGGTACTCCAACATGCAATTGATATGTATAAGGTGCCAACAACTGATATGTGTAACCTATTTCAGGTTGTATCTGATATGCTAAAAGATGAGGTAATGCGAGCTACCATCGCACTAAGGAAACTTGAGAAAAGCATGATCAGATGAGGAAAACCCTGAAGAACAAGCAGGAAAGTGCCCGCGCCCAGGAAAATCAAATACGCAGTCTCAAGGATCAAATAAAAGGGAAGGACACTGGGGAAACAAACCCACAGGCCTTTTTAATAGACCAATTGTGAAAGGAAGTGAACTCACTGAAAGACAGAGCCCACATGCCAGCCTCCCAACATGTACAGACAACTGAGTTGGCACAAGTAGAGAAAGAGAAACGGGAGTTGGCTAGCACTTTGTCACAGGTAAGAGAAGAGAAGGAGAAGTTGGCAGGAAAAATCGCTACTCTTCAGAGTAGGTTGGTAAAGCTACAGAGCGCTTGGGACACGCATAGCTGTGTGCCAGCTACTACGCCACCTGAGACGAGCTCACTTTCAGAAAATCTGGACGCAACAAAAGTTGCAAATGACGTGCTATAGAAACAGGCAATCACCGCAATGCAGAGAATCACCGATTTAAAAGGTTTGGCAGCTAAGAATGGCAAGAGGATAGAAACACTATAAAAAGAGATCGAGCAAGATAAGAAGAGAAAAGCTGACCAGCAGAAAACAATCGCTGAACTGAAAAATTGCGTGAAGGGAAATATCACTCTTAGGGAAGAGAGGAGTATAATCTGGTCGAACATAATCTCAGCAATGATAGGACAATGGGCTTTCCTAAAAATGATAGGGGAAAATAAAGCTGCTATTCTTTATCTCAACAGGAAATTCCAAGAGGCAGATCTCAATGTGTCCGGCAGAACTCCGCACGCTAAAAGCTATATTTCTTTCTTGCAGGGGTTAGAATTAGACGAAGTGGAAAATCACGGCATACCGAGCTGGTTCATGGAGGCCTTCGAAAGCCTTGCAAAAAGAACAGTAGCTGGACTCCCATCTTGCTGGGAGCCAACCACTCCGTCCATCCTACAACCGTTTACAGAATATAAGAAACGTATGCATGAAGAAAAAGACCGGATAGACGTCCTGTCAGATAAGATTTCTCGGTTAAAGGGCGAAAACATTGTTTCATCCCTCAGCCAAGAGTTTCTCCTCCTACACTTGATCAGGCACAAGCTGCCTACAGATGCGGGTTTCAATGCCCTCACACAAGGTATGTCAAAGTGGAGGGGTTCGCCGCAATGCTATAACCTTCAGCTGACTGCCAACAGAGATGCACACAGTTTGCGAACCAGATTGCCAGCTCATCAGCGAACGTCCCACCTCCAGCATTAGCAACTGCTTCAACTCTTCCACACTTATGAAATCTTGTCAACTCATGATTCAGCCTCAACGGCCTATTTACTTTTTACTGAATTAGTTTCTTTTAAGTTTCGAGTGGGTTGTTTACTCCACTGCAGCATTTTACTTTTCATCAGACTACTGTTTAATTTTCTGTTTTTGAAAATGGCCAAGTGCCTGAGTATCCATGATGAGAGGCCTTATTTCTCATCATGAATTTTGTTTTTTTGAGAATGACCTTTAACAAATTTTGGTTATGCGAAGAAGATATTTTTCCAAAAAATATCTTCTCCTTGATATAGGAAGAAGTCTATATAAGAAAGATCCAATGAGAAAAAGGGGTTCCAGATTTCCTGAAGAAACTTGCGGTGTAAGAATATTTTGTATGCTTGTGGTCGAATTATCAATGCAAATGCACAGAGCCCATAAGGTCTTAGCGAAGAGAAGTTCTATTTTATGTCAGGATTCCGGTCCGGATGTTGTATGGTCTGTGACTCTTTCTTTGTAGTATTGTTTCATTGTCTATTTCACTGTTTCCATGTTCTTTATATCATGTTTTGGAATGCGAGTGACTCGCCAGTTCTGATATAAATTTATCGTTATGTGGTACTTATATGAGGCTGGCCTAGCTGCTTTAAATATTGCTCATACATGATATGATGTTTCGTTTTACACTTCATTCATATTTCCTCTGTATTGAATATCGTGGAATCTTATTCGTTCAGAACTGATTGGTATACATGGATTCTTAGTTCTTAAGCCCATACTATAGCAAAATATGTTTTCTGAATACCTTTCCATTGGTAATTAGTGCACCTCTTTTACCTTCTTCACCGCAAATGCCTTGATTTAACAATCTCCATATAACCTTTGTGAACTGGCCCTCCTTAATGAAAGCTATTTCTAAGCTGTTTGATGCATCTGTGTGAGTAATTCTACTCTTGCCTCTGCATGTTTCTATATGTTGTTGATCTGAAATTTGTCTGGTCCCATCAAATCTTGTAACTCATCAGAAAATTTGATATGGTAAAGTGCCCTGAGCTGAATAATGGTCTTAGGATATACCTTCCACTGTTTACTAGCTAAGATGTCCTAGGCACTGGTCTCTGACCACTCAAGGCTGTCTCTAGGAACTACAACATCTTTTTGGCGCCGTTTCCGGGGAGAGAAGTTGATGAAAGATAGAAATCCCTAGGCCTCGACAAAACCCCATTTCACTCTTCAGTTAGGTGAGCATGGAGAGTTGAGAGTTGTATATCCCTCACCTTGGTGACTCCACTTTCATTTCCCCTCCTAAATCTCTTTGCAGTCCTAGCTCCTCGGAAGCCACACCTTAGGTCAAATACTTCTCAGCCAAAGACACCCTCTGTGTCTGACCCCGAAAGAATTTTACATAGAAGAAGCTAGGGAGGGAGACCATTTGTTCATACAAAGATCCCACCACTCTCTCTGGAAGACCTTCCTTCTTCCTCTTCTCAGGTTTCCCAGTGGCAAGATTCTAACTCTGCTCTAGGTGAAACTGGTTATTACTCAGACTATCTACCCGCGGGAAATGTCCAAGTCAAGGACGAGGCTAAGTCAGTAGATACAACCCGTTACACATTTCATCCTACTCCATAGGTCTAGGAAGTTAAAGAATTCACGGAAGTATCCGCTGTTATCACTCCACCCTTGTCTCCATCATCCCAAGCTGTTGTTCATTATATTCCTATCGTCATTCACACCACACTTCCACCTAACCCTCCACTTCCTCACCAAGCTCTCTTGTTACCTCCTCCTCCTCCAATGGCGAATGTCCCTGGCTTCCTTCAAAATAGATACGCTCCTCTGGAGCTACCTGCAGTATTAAATGACATGCCGCAAGATTATTTAAATATTCTGCCCAGATTCAGTGGTGAGAATGAGATTGAAGCCCAGAAACATATCGAAGTCTTTTTCTCTTTTGAAGAGAATTTTAATGTGGAACATCTAGACGTAGTCCTAAGGCTATTTGTGCAATCCTTAGATGGGGAAGCTAGGAAGTGGTTCAAGACACTTGGAGCTCGTTATATCAATACATGGGAGGGAATGGAGGATACCTTTATCAAAAAATGGGGAGAAAAGAAAGATCATGGTAATATTCTTACTGAATTCAACACTCTAAAAAAGAAACATAATGAGGGGGTGTCAGAGTTTATTAGAAGATTTAAAAAATTGTACCTGAGTCTCCCCGCCGACATGAAGCCTCACTAGACCACTGCCAAGGTCATTTTTGTGGCAGCGTTTGATTCTGAATTCGGTTTCTCCTTGAGAGAAAGGAAGCCAGGCACTCTGGACGATGCACAGACCGACGCATTGGATATAGAAGCAAATTTTTCCTCTACTAGAAAATCCAAAGGGAAACATGAATAGGATGTTAGAAGAAGGGGAAAAGAGGAAGTATCCACCTCAAGCCAAGACAGAGATTTGGCTAATGACAAGATCGAAGAAATGAACAAGATGATCAAGAATCTCTCAAGTAAGTTGATCAAGCTTGAGATGGAGGCCAAGAATTCACCCCCAAAGAATTTCCAAAATGCTCCAAACAGAGGATTCAATCCTCAATACAAGAAACCACCCTTGCAGATACTGCAGAGGGGACAGAAGGAACAGCAAGATTAGGTACCGCATCCTCTATATCTGGAGGGGAAAATAGAGGGTTCCACTGAAGACCCTGCCTACGAACAGGAGGAGGCATGCCTTGTTTTCTCAAAAAGTAATGACATAGAATTTCATGTACATGAAAGTGACAAAGAGGAAGTACAAGCTCACTCAGGAGTGAAGGCCAATGAAGATCCCGAAGAACCTGAGATTGATGACTACTGCAATCAGTTCGTTGATTTCATGCAAGCTCAGTTCAGCAGAAGATATGACCTCAGGTCCTCCAGAAAGAGAACTCACACTCAAGATCAAGAGGGGGACACACCTCAAGAAGAGGCACCTGCTCAGAAGGAGGTCAATCCTCAAAAACCCCCAGAAAAAGGTAAGAGGCCTCTTAACCAATCTCTACAATATGATACTCTAATGCCTTCATCTTCGCAAGTAACTGCGCCTCCTAAGGTTGAGCCCATCGTAAAAGAAGTTAAGTCTCCCCTCAAAAGAAAAGATTCAAAAGAAAAAAGAAGTGTCAATAGATAAGTCTTCATCTGTCTTTAGTTTACAAAAAGAACTTGAAAAAGTGAAAATCCAAGTTCCCTTGACTGAGCTATTGAAACAGCCAGCATATCAGTCCCAAGTCACATCCTTCATGCTTCCTCCGGAAGTAACACACATTCCAGATAGTCTCAACCTGCAAGAAGAAAGGCCTATGGTTGTTTTTGGCCTGCATGTAGAGGAATTGGATGTCGCCACTCCACCTTTTTATGTGTCTTTAGTAATACATGACCTGCTCCTGCATAACTGCATGTTAGATTCAGGAGCCTCTCATTATATTTTACCCCTTTTAGTCATGGAGCAACTAGGACTACAGATTACCCGCCCATACAAAGACCTATACTCATTTGACTCCAAAAGAGTCAAGTGCTTGGGCATGATAAAAGACTTGGTGGTTAATCTAGCCCAGATCCCAACAAAAAGTGTAGTGATGGATATAGTAGTGGCTGACATCCCAGCTCACTTCGGCATGTTGCTATCAAGATCTTGGGGAACCAAAATTGGGGGATCGATTAAGCTGGATCTGACCTATGCCACTATCGATGTATTTGGTGCCAAGAGAGGAGTCTGTACAGAGAGACTAGATTTGTTAAGACAGTCACTAAAGTGGATGATTCAGTGAATTCTCCGGTTTATAGCAGGGAGGGGGATTTCTCATGCTTAATTCTTGAGGAAGATCAAGAGTATACAAATGAACCATCATTTTTCCAGATCAAGATAGAACAGTTCAAAGAAAGTCCTCAGTCAGAAATCTGTACTCTTCACTTCAATGGAGCCAACTCTAGAGAAGGGAATGGAGCTGGGGTGTTATTGATTTCACCGGCAGGGAGGTGGGTACCTCTATCATTCAAGATGGAGTACGAAGCCATGAATAACGTGGCCGAATATGAAGCACTCTTACTTGGGTTGCAGATTTCCAGGAGCATGAACATACAAAGTCTAAAGGTTCTGGGAGATTCAGAACTAGTAGTCAGGCAGGTGAAGAATCAATGTCAAGCTAAGCATCCTAGGCTGAAAGCCTATAGGAATGAAGTCTGGGATCTGGTGGAGAAATTTTTCTTAGCATTTAATATCCAGTTCATGCCTCCGGAGCAAAACAGAATGGCAGATTCTCTAGCAGTGGCTGCTAGTACTTTTCGGCCACCTCAGAACCCTATATTGAGATATGAGATTGAGGTGCATTATAGGCCATCAATCCCAAACAACATCAAGCACTGGCAGGTATTCGAAGATGATGAACAAGCCAACATGGAGATCGACACGTGTGAAGAAGAAGGGATTGAAGAAACATCAGGAAACAAATGGGAAGAAAGGGTAGCAGGTCAAGAGTTTCTACAGTTGAAAGGGAATGTTATTCCCCGAGGGCTAGTGCCTTTGGAAAGGATGTTAAAAAAGAATGATGTTCCATTACAGCCAAACAAATTTGTAGAATAAATTCAGGTTGAGGACCTGAATATGGGCACTGAAGCTGACCCTAAAATCGTGAAGTTGTCTAAGAAGGTCCCGGGAGAATATAAACAGCTGTATCAGAAGTTATTTCAGTCCTATAAGGATGTGTTTTCCTAGTCATATCAAGACCTAAAAACCTTCGATGTCAGCATTATGCAGCATAATATTCCACTGAAGGGAGATGCAAAGCCACATAAGCAAAAGCTTAGACAGATAAATCCACTATTGCTACCTTCCATTGAGAAAGAAATTAAGAAACTTCTGAAGGCTAAAATCATTGTACCATTGAGGTACTCTAAGTGGGTAGCTAATCTAGTCCCTGTGCGGAAGAGGAATGGCGAAATAAGACTATGTGTTGATTTTAGGAACCTGAACATGGCTTCATTGAAAGATAATTACCCACTGCCCAAGATGGCTCACATATTACAAAAAGTGGAGGGGGCTGCCCGAATGTTGATGATGGATGGATTCTCTGGGTATAATCAAGTAGTTGTGTTGCCAGAAGATCAAAATAAGATGACCTTCACCACCCCATGGGGAACATTTATGTATTCCAGAATGCCTTTTGGGCTGATTAACGGAGGGGCCACTTTCCAGAGGGCCATGGATATTGCTTTTATTGGAGAACAGGACCAGTTCATGGTGGTATATCTGGATGATATTACAGTGTTTTCAAAGGATGATCCAGAGCACATAGAACACCTGCATAGAACCTTTGAGAAGTGTAGAAGGTATGGCCTCTCCCTTAACCCATAGAAGTCTTTGTTTGCACTAGAAGAGGGTAAGATCCTGGGACACATTGTCACTAAAGATGGAGTAAAGATAGACTGCAAAAGAGTGGAAGTCATAAATAGTATTTCCCTGCCCAGAAACAAGAAGGAAGTTCAGGTGTTCCCAGGGCGTATAAACTTCCTGAGGAGATTCATCCCTAACTACGCTGAGATAGTTAGGCACATAACTGATATGTTGAAAAAGGATAATGAAGTGAAATGGTCGCCAGAGTCAAGGGAAGCTTTTGCAAGAATTAAAAATGCATTTATTGAAGCTCCTGTGTTAGCTGGGCCAGATTATGCCAAACCATTTATGATTTTCTCCTTTGCGTCCCCCCATAAATTAGCTGGAGTTTTGTTGCAGAAAAATGAAGAGGGGTATGAACAGCCTATTGCCTTTTTCAGTCAGGTGCTTCGAGATGCTGAACTGAAATATAACATATTGGAGAAGCAAGCGTGTGCTCTGGTGAAATCCCTCAAAGCTTTTCGAATGTATGTTTTTCAGTCCCACGTCACTGCATTCATTCCTACAGCAGCAGTTAAAGACATTCTTATCCAAGGGGATAGTGAAGGAAAAAGAGGAAAGTGGATAGCGAAAATACAGGAATACGAGTTAGATATCCGTCCTACCAAATTAATCAAGTGGCAAGGTCTAGCCAAGATCCTGTTGGAATCAAATTGTCAGGCCTTGGGTATCAACTTGTCCATGACAGCAAACGAAAATACCGGAGCAGAGGAGGAAGCACAGAGAATATAAATAGCTTCCCAGAAGATACATATGAAGTACCTTCTCAGCCCATGTTACAAAGAGTTGGTAGAGTACCTCCTAACCCTCAGTTGCCCGCCCACCTGCGAGAAGAATAAATACAGATCACTGAGGTTGAAGTCACAGAAGTATATGGTTGCAAACGGTCAGTTGTATTGGCGAGATCCCTCTGGTATCCTACTCCTATGTCTCACGGAAGAGGAGGTGGAGACTATAATGGCTGAATTTCACGAGGGAATTTGTGGGGGCCATTACAGTTGGAGGGCTATTGCTCACAAGATTCTGAAGGCCGGCTTCTTTTGGCCTAAGCTGTTCGGAGACGTATTCGCCCGAGTTAGAGCCTGTGAGAAGTGTCAGAGGTTTGCCGAGAGACAGAAATTGGCACCGCTCCCCATGATCCCTGTCCACGTGGAGGAGCCATTCCAACAGTGGGGAATCGACTTCATAGGAGAAATACATCCCCCCTCAAGCGGACAGCATAAATGGATATTAACAGCCACTGATTACTTTACAAAATGGGTGGAAGCCGTGCCTACTAGGAATGCAACTAACACGGTGGTAATAAAATTCATGGAGGAACATATCATATCCAGATTCGGTTGCCCCGCTAAGATAATAGCTGACAATGCACAAGCCTTTAAATCCACGAAATTTGTCAACTTTTGCCAGCAGTATAATATCGCACTGGATCACTCTACGGGCTACTACCCCCAAGGGAACGGTCTCGCAGAGTCCTCAAACAAAACTTTGGTTTGAGCATTGAAGAATACTATCAACGAGAATCAGAAGAATTGGGATTCTCAACTAAAGTTCGCTCTGTGGGCTAACCGAATCACTAGCAAAAGGGCAACCGGGAAGTCCCCATATGAATTAGTTTATGGGAGGGTAGCAGTTTTTCCTGTGCAGTTGGCTCTACCGGTAGCCCGGTTCATGCAAGAAAACCAAGACGAGCCAGACGACATTACCAGGAGGATTAATCAGTTGGTAGAGCTTGAAGAGACACAAAATCAGGTAAATCAGAAGCTAGAAGCATACCAGGAGAAAATGAAAAAGTTGTTTGATCAACACGCTAAAGACAGAAAGCTACAGACAGGGGACTTAGTACTCAGGTGGGACGTAAGAAGGGCTGATAAGGGCAAACACGGGAAATTCGATCCCCTCTGGTTCGGCCCTTTCAAAATTGCAGAGCAAGGTGGCAACAACACTTTTAGGTTGGAGAACTTGCAGGGGGATTTGTTGGACGCCCCTGTTAATGGTCAGTTCCTCAAGCCTTATTTGCAGTACTGACTCAGGTCGAGAAAGCCTGGTGTACCATATTGTATATTATTTCCTGTTTTAAGCGTTGTTTGAATAATGTTGATTGACGGTGAATCATGAGAAGTGGCGTCCACAGAAGACAAACAGGTGGTCTGCGTAGTCCTCGACACATTCAAGGATGAACGTGTCGTCTCCAGGTGGAGCTAATGTTGTCTAATCTTTAACATTAGTCATTGGTTTATTAAAATGTTGACAAGTTATGCATTGAACTTTGTATCAAAGGGTGAAATACTTCAAAAGTGGGTCGAAAGGAAACAAAGCAACGAAAGCCACGTGCATTAAAGCCAAAGGCGGAATTAATCATTGGTTTATTAAAATGTTGACAAGTCATGCATTGAGCTTTATATCAAAGGGCGAAATACTTCAAAAGTTGGTCGAAAGGAAACAAAGCAATGAAGGCCACGTGCAATAAAGCCAAAGGCGGAATTAATGCGAAAAGAATGGAGTATAAAGCCAAAAAACTAACGGAAATACAAAAGTGCAATGGAACGTTACAAAGAGCACAAAATTTATGTATTAAAAGAAATTACCACCGCGTGAAGATGCACACGAGGGAAATTCTGAGGGGGTCGAGCAGCGAGGAGGGGAAGAGACCCATACCCCCGCGGAATTGTGAAAGCATGGCGTGGTGGGGACCCAAGGTTAGAAGGAGGTGGCAGGAGCATGTCGTGTGACAGGGTGACGTGGCGGAACGAAAGGTGGACCCTTACAGCGAGTAGGTTAGTATTTAATCTGCATAAGGGTTAATATGTTTCAGGAGTTATATAGCGCATACGGCCAAAGAGTTAAGGTAAGTCCTAGATGAGCTGGTACTGAGACCCGTACTGGTAATAAACCCAGAACACAGTGTTTACCTGTCCCCAAATAACACCCAATCCATACATGCCGTGTGCCCCATTGTCAGTGTCCTTACGACACTTGCCCTGCCTATTTCACTTCTACCCTTTCCTGCCTCAGAATTACCAGTTCTCACAGCAGTTACTCGTCATTTTCTGCAGTAAAAGCCTCAGGTCTTCTGGTCACGGTATATACCAAGCGGGAACAAGTACCGGGTCTACCCAATCATCACCAGACTACCCTCTGCGTCGCTTTCCCAAGAAAATCTACCTTTGCGCAAGTACTCTATCCCTTTTCAATTCCCTTTGTTTTCCCTTCGTTTTTCTTTTCTATTTTCATATGTCAATCATGGGAAGGGGCACACCTAAGAAGAACGAACCAGAGACTCCCCAGGTCTGAGAAACCAGAAACCCTCTCGGCTTCGAGCCTTTCATCGACAAACAAGCTGGAGTCTGCGACCACCAGTACCCTTTCCCCATTAGTAGCGTAAGGCCTGAGCTTTTTTCGCGTCATGTTCATAATAAGGACCGATACCGGGTGGTTGTGTCAGGCTTTTATCATCAGATTACCCCCCCAGTCTTCCCGGTGGTCGAATTCATCTACTGGCTCAGAGACGCCTACGATGAAGACCGAGGCACTTTTACCTCCACCCAAGGAAATCAGATTTTCTACCTTTCGCCCGATATCATCAAACAAGCCCTCCATTTTCCTAGCAGCGCCACTTACATTGCTTTCAGCGACGAAGCCTTGACTTCCCAGTTTACCAAGTCGCCATGGGACCATCAAAAAAGCTTCATTGCTTTTATTTCCAGCAGTCAGGCTACTACCCTTCCCAGAACAGAGCTTTTCCCATTAAACCTATTCAAGGAGGAGGTACAACCCATCCTTGCGCTCATTTCAGGTCTGTTAGGTGTAGGCGGGCTGGGGGAAACCTCCAAAATATGTGTTTTCTTTCTATGGTTGATGTCTCAGAAGGGGGTTGTCCTAGATATCCCGGGTTACTTGTCCGCCAGCATCCACACCCAGTTCCAAGAGCTTCCCGACACCAGTCATTTCCGTTTCTGTTCATTGGTGTTTTATCTTTTCTTGTATCAGCACGCTGATAGTTTCGAGCGTTTAGGCTTGAGTAGGGTATACGAGGTCAATTCCCAGCCCCGGACCATTTTTGACTGGAACTCCTCAGTGCATCAATTACCAAAGGGGGTGGGTTACTCTAGTTTCCTGAACTATTTCATGTCCATTTCTTACACCGTCATTCATGGTTCGCCCTCCCCGAGGGTTTTTCTCGAAATGAAGAACTGGCTGCAAGCTGGTAAAATCCAGAGCATCGGGGACTGGTATCTCTCTGATAATTATACTGAAATTCGGGTCTACAGAGCCGAGGTCGCCCTTTACCTGCTACCATTGTTTCCTTCCCGACGAGTCTACGCTCTGGAATATATTCGACAAACCCTCAAAGCCGACCAGCTCCACTTTGTCCCCGCTAAGAAAGGTTACATTCTGAGGCTCCCTACCCAAATCGGCTCGTTCGTGGTGAATTCAAGGCTAGCCCTTCCCATTGTCGAAAAGATATTGCAGAATATGGATCTAAGATAGGGGAAGACCTGGGCTTATGATCCCTAGGAGATTATTTCAAATAGGAGAAAGAGAAATCGGTCCGCACCTTATGTACATGAACCAAGACCGTTTATGGAATGGAAGGCTAACATGGAAATTTGGCCTTTGGTTACGCAGATGGAGACAGATTCTTCTGCCATAGGGGAAGAGGAAGGCGTCAACAGAGACCAAGAAGAGGAAGTTGATCCTTCAGGAACAAGTTCCCCCTCTCGTAAGAAACATAAAACAGTCTCAAGTGAAGACGAAATTATAGGAGAGGAACAGCTGCTTGAGCTGTTCATACCATATGCGCCACTTGACAGTAGCAAGGTCGGAATTAAAGTGTTGAGGGATAGCACCACCTCTTCCGACTTCACTGAGGTTTCACAGGCCATGGGAGATCATACCTCACCCGTGGCAGCCGAAAGGGTCAAGAAAAACATTATAATTAGGGAAAAATATAAAACTGAGCTAGAGGGGTATGTAGAAAAGTATCACACCAGGATCTCTGCCACCATGAATGGGGATACCGAGCATTTGGTACTGTCTATGGCCGGAGCCCTTTTGGATCCTAATACAGGCGAAACTAGCTATCGGGTACTCCAACACGCAATTGACATGTCTAAGGTGACAGCCACGGACATGTGCAATCTGTTTCAGGTCGTAGAAGATATGCTAAAAGATGAGGTGATGCGGGCTACTATCGCGCTGAGGAAGCTTGAGAAAAATCATGGACAGATGTGGACCACATTGAAGAATGAGCAGGCAAGTTCCCGCGCACAGGCGAATCGAATACGCAGTCTCGAGGATCAGATCAAAGGGAAGGACACTGGGGAAACAAACCCACAGGCCTTCTTAATAGACTAGTTGCGGAAGGAAGTCAACTCACTGAAAGGAAAACCTCACATGCCAGCCTCCCAACATGTACAAACAGCCGAGTTGGCACAAGTAGAAAAATAGAAAAGGGAGTTGGCCGACACTTTGTCACAAGAAAGAGAAGAGAAGGAGAAACTGGCAGGAACCATTGCTACTCTTCAGAGTAGGTTGACAGAGCTTTAGAACACATGGGACATGCACAGCTGTGTGCCAGCTACTACGCCACCCGAGACGAGCTCACTTTCAGAAAAGTTGGACGTGGCAAAGGCAGCAAATGACATACTAGAGAAATAGGCTTCCACTGCAAGACAAAAGATCACGGATTTGGAAAAATCCCAGTCAGAGAATACCAGAAGGATCAAAGTCTTGCAGAAAGAAATTGAACAGGAAAAGAAAACGAGGGCCGACCACCAGAAGACTATAAACGACCTCGAAGCACGCCTAAAAGGCAACCTCACTCTCAGAGAAGGCAGAAAGATCATTTGGTCCGAGATCATCACAGCTGTAACTGGGCAATGGGAATTTCTGCAAAGCATCGAGGAGATGAAATCTTCGGTGCTCTACCTCAAAAGACAATTTCAGGAGGGGGATGTCGATTTAGTTAATAGGGCTCAGCGTGCCAGAGAGTATGTGGCATTCTTGAAGGGGCTAAGAGCCAGCGAAGCAGAGCAACACGGCATAGTCAGTCAGCTCAAAGAGGCCCTAGAATGTCAGAAACTCATCGAAAAAGAGTCGGCTCGCGTCGTGGCTTTGAAGGCCTTGCAGCAGTTGATATACACAGTGGACAGGTTTGATGAAGTTTGGGCTAAAATCATGACAGCAGGGCTTCCGACGTGTTGGGACTCCACCACCCCTTCTAGGCTGCGACCATTACCAGATTACGAAGCATGCTTAAAGCAAGAAAGGGACCATACAGATGTCATGACCGATAAAACTACCCGGCTCAAGGCCGAAACCATGATCGCATCACTACGCCCGAAGTTTTCTCTTCTCCATTTGTTAAATCATAGAATCCATACTGAAGCAAATCCTAGCGACCTCACTGAAGCTTTCATAAGGGTAGAAGGATTTGCAATGATGCCTGAGCCTGCCGCAGACAGTCAGCAGAGTTGTGCCCAGTTCGTTAGCCAAGTTGCCAGTTCATCCGCCAACGCGCCGCCGCCAGTGTCAGCAACAACCTCGACCCCTTCCCACAAGTGATGAATTTTCATTTCATGATTCGGCCCCCGTGGCCTTTGTTTTACTTTTTACTAAATTAGTTACTCTTTAAAGTTTCGAGTGGGCTACTTGCTCCACTCCAACATTTTATCTTTTATCAGACTACTGTTTAATTTTCTGTTTTAAAACGGCCAAGTGGCCGACCGTCCATGATGAGAGGCCTGATTCCTCATCGTGAGTTTTGTTGTTTTGATAGGGACCCGTAACAGATTTTGGTCATGGGAAGAAGATATTTTCTCAAAAAAATATCTTCTCGCTGAGATAGAAAGAGGTCTATATAAGCAAGATTGAATGAGAAAAAATGGTTCTAGAATTTCTGAAGAAACTAGCTGTGTAAGAACATTTTGTATGCTTATGGTCGAATTATTAATGCAAATGTACAGAGCCCATAGGGTCTCAGCGAAGAGAAGTTCTATTTTATGTGAGGATTCTAGTCTGGATGTTGTATGGTCTGTGACTCTTTCTTTTTAGTATTGTTTCGTTGTCTATTTCACTGTATCCAAGTTCTATATATCATGTTTTGGAATGCGAGTGACTCGCCAGTTCTGATATAAATTTATCGTTATGTGATACTTATGTGAGGCTGGCCTAGCTGCTTTAAATATGGCTCATACATGATATGATGTTTCATTTTTGCACTTCATTCATATTTCCTCTGTATTGAATATCGTGGAATCTTATTCATTCTGAACTGATTAGTATAGGTGGATTCTTAGTTCTTAAGCCCATGCTATATCAAAATATGTTCCCCGAATATATTTCCACTGGTAATTAGTGCACCTATTTACTTTCCATACCGCAAACGCCCTGATTTAATAATATCCATACAACCTTTGGAAACTGGCCCTCCTTTATGAAAGTTGTTTCTAAGTTGTCTGATGCATCTGTGTAAGTAATTCTACTCTTGCTTCTGCATGTTTCTTTATGTTGCTGATCTGAAAGCTGTCTGGTCCCATCAAATCTTGTAACTCATCAGAGAATTGATATGGTAAAGAGCCCTGAGCTGAATACTGGTCTTAGGATATACCTTCTGCTCTTTACTAGCTAAGATGTCCTAGGCACTGGTCTCTAACAACTCGAGGCTGTCTCTAGGAACTACAACAAGTCTGATGCCAATACAAGGTTCAGTGCATGATGAATTACATATAATATTTTTTGATAGATTTAACATTTTCTTTGATATATATATATATATATATATATATATATATATATATAATTGCATGATCAATTTTTTAAGTGAGAATTCTAATACAATAAAGATACTCGATCACATTGAGATGCTCAAGATTTTCAAATAGCTATTTGATAATGAGGAAGCTGATTAAAAATCTTCAGATGCCTTATGAGCCTATTAGCAAAACACATTCTAACGACAAACACTTTTTAAGTCATAAAAATTAGAGATATTTGTACCTGCATTTGGTTTTTCAAACCGATTAATCCATCATCAGTCGCAACAACTGTTGGTTGGGACGCCCCCACAGCGATAATCGATCCTTGTCAAACATTAGAAAGTTCACTTTAACAGCTAGCCTTGAACAAAGAGAAAACTTGTGTGGCTCAACTTGAGAATGGAATCGACTGAACCCCTTGGAAGACAATAATGCAGCGTTTACTTACAGAACCAGGAGGCAGGATTGCATCAGAACAGTCCACACCAAATATTCCTAAATTAGACAGAGTAAATTTTTTTGCAAAGAGGCCAGGCATATAAGAATTAAGCTTTTATAGTTGACCTTGTGAAACTAAAGAAACATCTAATTCAATGTGTAGGACACAAAAAACAGTTATAATGACAGCCTTGTGTTGGGAATGGCTAAAAGCTACCAAAAAATAGACAAGGAAATTATATTTTGATCAGAAAATCAAAGCAGATCCAGAACAAGAATAAGTAGAACAGATTCATAGTGCATTTTCACAAACCTGTATTATATTCCTAAGGCTGAAGCTGCTTTGCACGAGACTTATATACCAATTCCTTCCATTTCCTAGAGAGAGTATATATATCAACCTAAATGCAAGATACAAACTCTGAAAATTTTAGACTTACAAAATTTCAGTCGGCAAGTAATGTACAATACTGCTAAGGCTTCATAAATTGAACCATAAAAAAAAAATGTAGCAAAAATTTGAATTTGATATAACAGAGGCTGAGATCTAAATTCCATATAATCTGGATTCCAAACCTTGTTTGCATCCTGAAGCACAGGTGTAATTATGCCTCCATCCATAGCCACAATGACTGCAATGTTTATGTTGCTATTGTAGGTGAAACTCTTTCCATCTTTACACCTTGCATTGATTGCTGGGTGTTTGGCTAAAGCAATGGCAGTGGATTTTGCAAGAAATGCAGTCATTTTCACTCCTTTAGACTTGATTTGCACATGAGAGTCCAAATTGGAAAAATTAGTAGTACCTCAAGGCATCTGCATACAATAAAGGTCTTCTGCCTCCTCATGACTTTATAAATCAAGTTAAATTTTCATACTGCTGGAAACAAACTTCTCAGGGAAGCTCAACATCAAATTTTCATCCAATATGCCCATCATTGGCACATGTGGATAGCATCAAAGTCAATGGTGAGTAATACTACATACTTTAAAAACAAACTCTCACGAAAAGAGGCATGGGGCCTCATCCCGCTATAAATTATAAGACATGCCATAATGGGAATCTAAAGTCTGGATTATGTTGACCAGGTATAAGCTACAAGGAAGATGCACAAACCAAAAATGTGGAGGAAAAAAATTTAACTAAAGTATAGAAACATTGAGAGCAACTGCATAAAGCTACAAAATGCCAATTAAATAACAAGAAATCACACCCAAAATTTAATCATGTAAATTGCACCATGCTGAAGCTTAAGATATCATATTGATAGATCGATGGAGAAGAAAATTTCACTCCTCAACATATCATAGTTACAGAATGTGACAATGAAAACATGGGGGAGGAATAAATATTCAATGCCAGAAAATACACCATAATCAAGTTAAGAAATGAGGAAAAGAATGGCGAAATTGTTTTCATTTCATGGTCCATCTCATATATGGTTGTACTAATGTTAATTAATTTTTTGTAATAGTATATGGTCCAGCATGTGATGAAGTTAGCATTACCCATGTGACAACATCTCCCTCATATAGGGCTGTAGAAGCACCTCTTAGCACAACCATCATTTAGAAATGCCATTGCTTGGGTGACTTGCTCATATTATCAGAGCTATATGCTGACAATTTCACTAAGAGGTGATTTGTTTACTGTGTTGGTAGATTTTCAATAATCTTTTCAGACATGACTTTAGTCATTGATATGTCCAGTACCAATGATCTACGTATTTGGACTCCACTCATACTTCATGGAGCCTAGGAGAACGATAGTAGGAGCCATGAAAGTGTTGTTCAGAGAGTGATTGGTTGTAAACCTTCCACTTGGCATTGCCCCTTCATTGTTGTGTAACCAGCTCCAAAAAGAGAAGAAAAGAGATATCAACGCCTTAGAAATGAGCCACTTCGAGGGGGCAACCTCCAATACATTACATAAATGAACAATTCTTGGATGATACAATTTACAAAACCTCCTTTCTATATATAGGAGTCCATGGGGCCATAATGTAATCCTAGTGGGCCACAATGTAATCCAAGCCGACCTAACAATAATAATTTAAGGGCACAATAATAACAAAATGGGGGTTACAAGGGTACAATAATAACAATAAGGGGTTTACACTAACAATAATAAGGGGCTATACTAGTGATATAGGGACCTAACATGCCCCTCTCCTTCAAAAAAGTGTTGTCCTCAACACTTGAATAGCTCCGGGTGCTTCTGTATAAAATTCTCATCCTCCCATGTAGAATCTTCAGTGGGTAAGTTCTTCCACTTGATGAGATACTCTGAAATTGATCGATTCCGTAGCTGTCGAGTTCTTGTTTCCATGACCTCTTCAGGTTCCAATATGATTTTTCCTTCCTCATCAAGTTCTGGCAATATTGTTTGAACTGGAAGATTTTCACCTATAACCTTTTTTAAGCATGAAACATGGAAAACTGGATGTACTCGCGAAGAAGCAGGAAGCTCCAATTTGTATGCCATAGAACCAATATTTTGCAACACCTTGTAAGGAACATAGTACTTTGGTGATAATTTATTATCCTTCTTAGCTTGCTTGAGGGACATTTGTTTGTATGGTTGTAGTCATAAAAATACCCAATCTCCTACATCAAAACTTCTCTTGCTACGATGTTGATCTGCCTGTTGTTTCATTCGATTTTGTGCCAAATTCAGGTTATCCTTTAAGAGTTGGAGAACTTCTTGCTGATGCTCGATGTGATCTTCCATTGCTTGAACCTTCAAATTTTCTCTTAAAGATGATATGATGGATGGTGGATGATATCCATAAAGTGCCATAAATGGGGTCATTTTTGCTGCAGTATGGAAGGAAGTGTTATACCACCATTCAGCGAGAGGTAACCACTTGACCCATTGTGTTTGTTTATCAGATACAAAACAACGAAGATATCCTTCCAAACATTTATTTACTATCTCAGTTTGACCATCAGATCGAGGATGATAAGATGAGCTATGAGCTAATTGAGTACCCAAACAAGAAAATAACTCCATCCAAAAATTTCCAGTAAAAATGGGATCTCTGTCGCTCATAATAACCCTTGGGCTTCCATGTAGCTTTTGAATTCTATCCATAAATGTGGTAGCAACTGTACTTGCTTTAAATGGATGAGATAATGCACAAAAGTGTGCATACTTGGTAAGTCTATCAACTACCACCATGATGACACTCTTTCCTTCGGACTTAGGTAAACCCGTGATAAAATCCATTGAAATCTCCTCCCAACGTTGACTTGGAATGGATAAAGGTTGTAGAAGTCCTGGGGTCTTAATTGTTTCCACTTTATTCTGCTGGCAAACCAAACATTCCGCCACAAACTTTCGAATATCAGATTTAAGGCCATCCCAAAAAAATTCTTCTTCACCCTGTGGTAAGTTTTTAAAAATCCTGAGTGTCCTCCTAAAGGAGAAGTGTGCAATTCCAGAAGAATCTTTTGTTTTAGTTGGGAATTCTTACAAAGATATAAGCGATCTTTGTACCATAAGGAATCATTTTTCCAACTAAATGTATCAGATGTACTAGGATCTTGCCGCAACTTTTGAATGAGTGTCCATACATCTTTTTCCTTCTTCCATTCATCTCTTGCTTTGGTTATCCAATCTGGTTGGATAATAGAAATGGCACAAAGCAATGCTTCCTCCTCTTCATTCTTTCTTGAGAGTGCATCTGCAACAACATTAAGCTTTCCTTTTCTGTAGATTATTTCAAAGTCATAACCCAACATCTTTGTGACCCATTTTTGCTGCTCTTCTGAAGATAGTCTTTGTTCCAAAAAGTGTTTAAGACTATCATGATCAGTTTTTACCTTGAAGTGTCTTCCCATTAGGTAAGTTCGCTATTTCTTTAGTGCATGCAGTATTGCTAACATTTCCTTCTCATAAATAGGTTTTTGTAAATACTTTCCTTTGATTGGACGACTTTCAAAAGCAATGGGTCTTCCTTCCCGCATTAAAACTGCACCAATTCCATTTCCTGAGGCATCACATTCCACAATAAAGGTTTTTGTGAAGTCTGGTGTAGCTAAGACCGGTGCTAGGCACATTGCCTCTTTAAGACGTTTAAAGGCCTTAGTTGCTTCAGGAGTCCATGAAAATGCATCTTTCTTCAATAATGTTGTTAGAGGTGCTGCTATTCTCCCATAATTCTTAACAAACTTGCGATAATACCCTGTTAACTTGAGAAATCCTCGCAACTGCTTTATGGTTGTGGGGACTTTCCATTCCTTAATGGCTTTAATTTTGTTAGGGTCTACCTTAACACCCTCGTGAGATACAATATGACCCAGATATTCCACCTCTTGTACTCCAAAGAAACATTTGGATGTTTTTGCATATAATTGTTTCTCTTGCAATGGTTTGAGCACCCTGTCAACATGTTGAACATGATCCTTCCAAGACCTGCTGTAGATTAGTATATCATCAAAAAATACTAGCACAAATTTTCTAAGGAAGGGTTTGAAAATGGAATTCATCAACCCTTAAAATGTAGAAGGTGCATTGGTAAGGCCAAAAGGCATGACCAAAAATTCATAATGACCCTCATGAGTTCGAAATGCTGTTTTTGGAATATCTTGAGTCTTCATTCTAATTTGATGATATCCTGAACGAAGATCCAACTTGGTAAAATAAATTGCTCCATGTAATTCATCCAATAATTCATCAATCACAGGAATGGGAAATTTGTCTTTAATGGTGAGCTTATTGAGCTCCCTATAATACGGACACATTCGCCATGATCCATCCTTCTTGTGTACCAATACTACAGGAGCAGAGAAAGAACTTTGACTAGGTTGAATTATACCCGCCTCTAACATTTCTGCAATCATACGTTCAATTTCGCTCTTTTGAAAGTAAGGATATCTATAAGGCCTGATGTTTGGAGGAACACTTCCTGGAATCAAATGAATAGCATGATCATGATCACGAATAGGTGGGAGTCCTTTGGGAGTTTCAAACTCCTTGGAATGATTGTCCAAGACTTGTTGGAGATCTGCAGAAATAGATGATTTTGATGTTGGAACTTCTAGTGAGCATAATTGTGCAATTACGCCTCGCTGTTCTTTCTTTAGAAGCTTTTCATGACATTAGAGCTTATTATCCTTCCTGGCTTCCCCGCAATACCCCGTAATTCAACTTCCTTTCCTTCTGAAAAAAATTTCAAGAAAAGTTCTTGAAATTAAAAGCTACCGTCCCCAAAGATTGTAACCATTGTACTCCTAGTACAACATCAGCACCTCCCATAGGAATGGAAAGCATTGGACTAGTCAATACATATTCCCCCATAGTTAGCTTGATATTATGGCATTTTCCAGAGAAATTTATAGTTCCTCCATTTGCAACCATCACTTGAAATTCTGGTGCTGGGTATAGGAAACAATTTAATTCCTTGGCTACCTTACAATGAATAAAATTATGGGTGCTACATGAATCAATCAACACTATTACCTTTTTCTTCTTGATATGTCCTTCTATCTTGAGAGTTTGAGGAGTGGTAATTCCTGCCAGTGCATTACATGATATGGTCGGATTCATTTCTTCCTCTTCTAGAGTTGGTTCCTGGTGTATATCCTCTTCTTGTTCATTTTCTTCTTCCTCTTCACAATCTATGTAAAATAATTTCTTCTCAGCACACTTATGACCTTTAGTGTATTTGCTATCACAACTGTAGCAAAGCCTTTTTGCTCTTTTTTCTTCCAATTGTTGTGGTGTCAACCTTGTAGGTTGTGGAAATCTAGGCGTAGCAACACTTCCTTCTTTATAGAATTGAGTGGTAGGCTTCTTTGTCGCCATAATTTTACATTCAACTTTTCTTGCCAACCTGAATGCCTTATCCAATGAATCAGGTTCCAAAACGCGAACTTCATGTTGGATGTTATCCTTTAAAGTGCCTATGAAGAGATCAATCTTGTGTTCCTCTGGAATATAAGTTACCCTTATATTCAATTTTTTGGAAGTCCTCAATGTGCTGCCCCACTAAACCCTTTTGTTTGAGATTTATCAATTGGCTAAAGAAGGTGTTGCTCTTTGTATCCTCATAATGTGCTATCATTTCCTCCGTAAAAATTGACCAAGTGACAATTTTTTTATGGGGGCAAAGCCATCGATACCATACAAATGTATTTTGTTCTAAATGTAAAGTTGCAATGCGTACCTTTTGTGTGTTTTGAACGTTATGGAGATCAAAATATTGCTCCATCTATAGTATCCATGTTACAGGATCCTTTCCATCAAACTTCCTCATATCCATTTTTGGAATATGGTGGTTCTTCCCGCCAACATTAGAGTTTATGAAATCATGATTAACATTGATTTTTTTCTCATCATGAGGTTCTTCTACTATCTTTTCACCATTAGGAAACATTTCTTGTATCAACTTTGTCAAACCTTCGATGTCTATTTTTAGATCATTCTTCATGTTTTCCATGTTGTATTTCATGTCATCCATCTTAGCTTCCATGCCAGCTTCCATGCCATCCATCTTAGCTTCCACACCATCCATCTTAGCTTGCACGCCATCCATCTTAGCTTCCACGCCTTTCTTCAAAACTTCCATTTCATTTTTTGTTGCTCTTTGCGAGAGTGAAATTTGTTGCACTTGCTCTTGTAATTTTGATAGATCATGTTGCAATTCTTCATCTTCATGAGTGATAGTAGAGCCTTTTGAAGGCTTAATGGGTGTAGAATTATTTTTACGGGGCATATTTTAGAACCCAATACTAATATCTATTCTACAATATGCCCTTGGAATCAATTCAAATTGATTCTTCAAACAAGACTTATGCAATTCGGAAAAAAAATACACACCTTTTTCTTGCTTTTGAGGAGCTCGATATTGAAATTGTATTATCTCTATGATTGTAGCACTTCAATATCTAAATTTCAGTACCGATGTAGCCCTCTAAATTATCTTTCAAATTCAACAGGTCTGACCTGATTTGGATTCTCCAAGACAAAGTTGTGTCCAATCTCCCACAATGACCTAATTATGGACTGGTTCAGTAGAGTGAACTTGTATGACTTTCCACGTGTCACTGTTTCATCCTTTGTCTCTGAAATTGATAGCCAAGAAACTAAAATCCATGTGCTTGCAACAAATTTTTATGGCACTCCAATCCGATGCTCAGAGAGAGAGTTATTGAAATTTTCCCACGATCACCTCTTTGAGGTGAAATTCAGGAGCCTGAAAAAACACTACCTTCCACAGATCATATCTCCAAAAATATTGCGAACCAAGCTCTGAAATTTTTTGACGAATTTCCTTAGGATTTCAAATTTGCACCATGCGAATTTCAGATTTTGAACCTTCGTATAAAAAAATTTGTAGCGAAAATTCCACGATGACCTTTTTAGGAGCTTGAAAAAAGACCTAACGTCCACAGATCATATCTTCGAAAATATTGCGAACCAAGCTCTGAAATTTTTAGAAAATCTTCCTCAGGATTTTGGCTTCGCACCCTAAAAATTTCAGCTTCTGAAACTTCGTATAAAAAAAATTATAGCGAAAATGCCACGATGACCTGTTTGGAGCAGCGAAACCCTAGAATCCAAAGCTCTGATACCAAATGTTGTGTAACCAGCTCCAAAAAGAGAAGAAAAGAGATATCAACGCCTTAGAAATGAGCCACTTCGAGGGGGAAACTCTCAATTATGACATTACATGCAAATAAAGGAATTTTAGATGACATGTTTGTAAAACTTTCTATATATATATTCATGGAAGCAATGTAATCCTAGGCCACAATGTAATCCTAGCCGACCTAACAATAATAATTTAAGGGCACAATAATAACAAAATGGGGGTTACAAGGGTTCAATAATAACAATAAGGGGGTTACACTAACAATAATAAGGGACTATGCTAGTGATATAGGGACCTAACATTCATCAAGCTATTATGATGCATCATGATCAAATTCATGTTGCCACATATTCCAACAGAAATAGAGTAGGAGCATCATATGTCGGTTTTTTAATCCTATAACCATATGACACATGCACATTCTCATATCAACGGTTAATTCACAATGAAGTTGTGGTACCCTGGCATAATGTAGAGTCTAGACTCTAGACCATGTCAGCTATTGGTTGCTCCAGAAGTATTTTCACCTAGCTAGGGGATCGCTTCATGTGATGTGGAGGGTTAATGTTCCCCTAGCCCCTTTGTTGTGTATTGATTGACTTAGTTTTAGAGAGCGTAGTAGGTGTATATGCTAGGGAGGCTTACTTTGATGTGGCAGTTGGCACACATGGCAGTTTGACACCTTCTACATGGGTGCACTTGTTTACAAGGATGGGTGCTTAGGAAAAGTGGATTAACAACATTGGAGGACATTATGCACTTGGAGGTTGGGCACAGAGCCCTAGAGGCATAGGAGCTACCTTGCATATATGGTAAGGAGGAAAATTTGACTTGAGGAGCCATTGTTGGTGAATGTACCATCTTTCTTAGAGGAGCCCTTGACATTTGGACACCTAGATTTGAAGAGTGCACCACCTTTGGGATTGTAGAAACCATAGATGAAATAATCATAATAATAAATTAATGGAATTTTGTCCAGAAAAGATTAAATCAGCAATAATTGGGAAATAATTAGGGAAAATTGAGAATTGACCAATCTTGACACACATGTACTGTTACACAAAATAATCAAGATAATTTCAAAATAATTGTTTCATTAATTGCATCAAGATTAGATGAAGATATTCATATATGGTAGAAACCCTATTGTGCCCTGTGGCATTCATTCTTAAAGCAGCTCTCCACTAGAGGCATTTTTTTTGACTTAGCAATAAGGTTGCTTGTGGACTTGGTCCATGTTTTATTGTTAGCCTCCCTCACCTCAGTATATATAAAGGGACGAGATTGTCTTTGTTATCACTTGTATTGCATCTTAGAGATGTGATGGTGTGATGCAGTCTATTGGAGGATCTCTAAAGAACAATTATTTATTCATGTAATAGGGAAGTGCTTGTGAGAGGCATGCGCTGGAGATCCTAGGCTTGTGTAATGCAAGTGAAGAGTAAAGCTTCTGAGATGCAAGTGCAGATCTAAGGGTTGGACAGTTCATGTGATACTAGCTTGTTTTTGAGGTTATGGAAAGGTCAGTATAGCTTGGTGGAATGCCTTGCTAATCATCTAGTTTATAGAGAGTGTGATTGCTCTGGCCAGTGCTTGGGAATATTTGGAGAAGTTCTTCTTTGAGATAAATCAAGAAGACTTGGTGCATCATCTTTAGCAACGCTAATTTATTGTACACTATCTTCATATTGTGAAAAAAAGGACTTGTGCCACTACTATCCTAAATTCTATTATTATGATCTGATTTTCAGACCTTGTTTTCACATGTTTTGAACAAGTTTAAATAGTCTAATGTCAAGAGTCAAATATGAAATCATATGTCAAAGTATGATAATACAATGATACATAATAATATCATAGATGACATGAGATCAAAAATGTGAAAAATGAGCCTCAACTGAGTAAAAATAGAATTTAAAAACCCATCAAGCGAGTCAAACTAGTCAAATTGATGGGTCAAATGGGTAAGATTGGCAGGTCAGCCAGGATTTTTCAGGCCAATTGGGGCAAACTGGTTTGACTCAGATTGTACTGGTCAACACTTGGTACAGTTGGTTTCAAGCTAAACCTACCCAGTTTGGGTGGCAGATCGGATAGAACTAGTAGGTCCTGGTCTGGTAAAACTATGGATGTGATATGAAGAACTCCCTCACCTGGGGCTAGAGCATTGACATAGATCTCTCCCATCCTTGGTTGTAACCTGTAAGAGCACCGTGCTTTTCTCGGTGCAAATATTGTGTTTTTTACTCAACAACATACAAGAATCTGAACAGTATTTAACTATTCTAATGCAACAGACGCATTCTGTTCAAACACATTTCACCCAATCACATAATCATAGACTTCAACAGAATGAAAATACAAGTAGAAGATAACCAAATTCATGAAGTTCTAAAAACTAAAAATTTCTCTACAACATAGATCGGTATCTCAAGTCCTCCTCAAAATGGTGAGATCACTACACATCGATTGTCTATCCTTGGGCCTTTAACCCTAAACTATCATTTAACACAAAATATTTCCTCCATTAAAGATAAAATCATCATCCTCCGAAGCTATCTTTGACAATTTGGGTCCCATATGTTGAAATTTCTTCTAAGACAAGACAATTTACGTTTCACCTGTCATTGATCAAGGTAAACACCATTGCAAAACCTAGAGAGTAGCATACCTATATACCTAAACTTTACTCTGGATGCAGAAAGAAACAATTCATTTTTTAGTACCACTATATTATAAGATTAAGGTAGAATTTACCGTCTGTAACTTTATTAAGGAGCACATCTAGTTCTCCATATATCTTCTTTATATTTAAGGGTCTAATTTTCTTAAAAATGTGGTGCGGGGATTTCAGGGAAAATGACTACTTTAGATTTGGAAACCATCACTGAAGTTCAGTAATAGAAACATGTTTCCAATTGCATATAAAGCTAACCATACTAAAACAACCCTTTAGATATCATGATTCATGAACAAAGAAGAAAGAATGCTATGTTTTCGGAGGTTATTGGCAAATATAGATTTGACTATTTTTCCTCATTTTCTGTTCACGTTTTCCTCCCTTTTCTGTTATTGAAGAAAATGGCATTTGTAGGCATGCTTTCTAGTTTGCCCAATTATACTTTTGAGCTTACAAAATCGCTCTGGACCAACAAACCTTATTCTACCATTGAATATTCATACCAATGGTATGTGTTCTTTAAGCATACCCATGCAAACCTTATTCTACCATTGAATATCCATATCAATGGTCTGTGTTCTTTAAGCATACCCTCTTGTGACCTTTGAACTTCAATGTAATTGTCAAGGTACATCAGTAAAACCTTACTCGTTTGAATTATGGGCTATAAAACAGGAATTTTTGTACATATGTAGATGAACCCTTCGGTGTGCAAGTAGAGGCATCCTAAATTTAGCAAATATCCATTTCATTTGACTGTCTTTAATGTGTTTAAGGAATTCTCATGTTGTCATAGCAAAATTTTGATGAACTGATAAATTGAATATGAAAGGTAAATTGAACTTTGATAGATAAGCCCCCAAAGGATTAATATGGTTTAGAGTTGTGCTATCCCAAGAGTATTATGTGGACATGTAATTTGAACCAACTCTACCTTAAAACAATTTCTATAAGCTTAGATCTGCAACTTCTAGAATTTAGAAATTACTTTCATAAACAAATTTGGGACAAAATTGGTTGTTATTACGACCATCATCACATATTGATTGGACTTGGGGCTGATCCAATTGATAAGAGGACATGTTTTTAAATGCATTATCTTCATCGTATATCTGAATATGTTGGTGGTTCTCCTTTTGGGTGTTTTTCTAAGTTATGAATACCTCAAGATTAGAAGCATCAAGGTCTTTGGTAGGTCATGTTTAAGAAGATCTATGCTTGTTCCAGCAGGCATGACTGCAGACCAAATGAATGCACAAAGTTTCCTTCTAAATTCTATAAGAAGTGAATTAAGTCTTGTGCAGTGACCACATTTTCCTTCGAAATTATATAAGAACTGAATTGAGTCTTGTGCAGTGACCATATCATGGAGAATGGAAATGCATGTACATTTATCTGATACTTCATTATGTTCTTAACTAAAATTATTAGATATTTTATAAGAGAAGATTTACTTGTTGTTTGTAAACTATGGGCTTCAAGAACAAGCATAAGCAGCGCAAATAACTCGTCGCTATGATCTAAAAATTTATGCAGCGCTGATCTTCACTATGCCATTACCTAGACCATAAAGCAGTATTAACCCACAAGTCATTTTTGCTCACAGTTGAACCGATTTTTGCATACAGACTGCATTGTCTTTGAAAACAAAAGAATTCTAGAGAAGACGTTGTATAGAACTGAAAGATCATAAAATGTAGAAAAATGCATTCATTAAGTGCACAATTCATGCCTTTCATGTCAATGGCTAGTTGATCGTATCAATCACTAGCAAAAATGAAGGATATATTTAGTACTTGAGAAGATTGCAATAACGACACTGTCAATGGGAACCACTCAAAAGATATTGATGAATCGCATACATGTTTGTCATAATAAAATCAATGTAACCTACAATTTTCTTGCAATACATTTCTTGTAATACATATCGAAAATATAGGTTTTACTGTATAATTAGGACTAATTTCATTAAAAAATCAACACTTGGCTTTCGTGACTAAGTTTAGTAGCTTCGTAACTTGTCAAATTCATGGCTTTCATCGAGTGAGACTAATACCAATCAATCAACACTCCATTGTCCCCAAAGCTAAGAAATGCAAAATGTAGGATTATAACCAAATTTTGGATAGTAAACAACATAGAAAAATAAAATCCCGAGAGAGATCGGTATAGAGGATATGGACTTCTCAAGAAACTTTTGAATAGACAAAAATGCATAAACGAACCCCAATAGAGTATGTTAGCACTGCCTGTAAGCTAGCAGGAAGTTGATGGGTGGCCGCCATTTCAAAAAAGGTACGGTGACTACCTTGTCCTCCAACAAGTTGCAGCAACATATTTTTTTGTACTCTCTGATTTACCTCGTCTTCCCTTGCTTCTTCAAAAACATGAAGCAAATTGACAATTTAAGAAATGAATATGCATTAACCAGGGTCCCTTATTCCACGAATACTATATAGAGGAATGTTTGAATTATATGCCCTTGGCACAAGCTTATCTCATTCGTATTTCCATTTAAGCGCTCAGGCTCACCCTTGCCTCTTCTTCCAGGCATTTATCAAGTAAAGGGAGCATAAGATTTCTTGGCTTTTTGATGCCAAGAAGAATATGAAATAAACTTTTAAAAGGTAATTCTATTATTTATTATTTTTTTATTTAACATAATTATATCAATAAATGAGTGTGAACTATCAAGTGTCACAGAAATCAAATTTTTTTGCACTCTAAAAAAAAATTGGGGAAAAGGTGCAAATAACCCCTGCAGAACAATATCGGTTTAAAAATCACCAACGCAGAATAGTGATTTCAATGATCTCCTCCAAAGAATCTAAAGAATATTGAACCTGGAAATAAAATTAAAGTATTATAAATATATTATCACCTGAACAGAGTAGCAAGTCTAATGATCACTTAGACAGAGTAACAAAAAATTCCTTCAAAGATTCATCAAATTCCTGAAACCAGGCAGGAACCTATCAGTTCAATATTCCAACAAGATTTCTCAGGGGTGCGTAAAGGCTGTTGTCAAACAAGAGGATAAAAGAAAATAACTAAATAAATAATGAAAGAGGCCTGTGTGTGCTATGTAATGAAGTTGAAGAGAATCACATGCTTTATAGTCTTATGTACAAATTTCAGATTGAAATGCTCAATTAGACAAGAGGATGAGAATTTCCCTGGTTTACTATCAGGGAGGAAGATGGAAGAAAATAGACCATGAATCAAGGCTCTATGCACTATTATCAAATGAAGATGAGGAGGATTCAATGCTTTACTACCGTATGTACAAATGCCATATTAAAACGCTCAATTACAAAAGAGGATGAGATTTTATCTTTTTTATTGTACATTCAAGGCGAAGATGGAAGAAAATAGTCCGGGTTTATGTGTGTTATCTAATGAAGTTGAGGAGAATCACATGCTTTACTACCTTGTCTATGAATGTTTGACTGAAACTCTGAATTATATAAGAAGATGATTTTTATAACCTGTACTTTCAAGCACGAAATGGAAGGAAATAGAGGGTAGTGCTGCAACAAATCAGAGATACCACTTCTTTATTGTTGCGTTCACATTGGTATAAATATCATCATATGTTGGAAATTATATTCTATGGAAAACCAACCCAGATAACACAGAATATAAATGAAGAACTTTAAAATTGTCTTATCAAAAATTGATCTAGAACTGGTGCAGATTCCATTTCTAGCCTATATACATTAGCAGCGTCTAGCTGCATTTCAAATCTGAATATTGATATGCAAGAACTACCTCTAAATTCCATGTGCATTTTCAAATCTAGTTTTAGATGGACTTAGAGAAACTGTAATGTTAAGTTTATGTACCTAGAGTATCAATTTCTGGAATAACACAGACGCCATGGTTTCGCCCAAATTTGACGATTTGCTCAACATCCTTGTTAGAATATCACATTTCTGGTGAGTAAGATCCATTGATAGCAAGGGCGGGCTCTGAATTTAATTCAAGGGAGAAGGAATATGAATCGGTTGTGTGCCAGTGGAAGACATTAAGCTTGTTATAGCTCATTGGCCCTTATGGTCCGCAGAATGTCCCTGAGGGAAACTTGATTTCAGGAAATTACATCATTCCTTATTTCATACGGAATATTGTGCAAGGCGAAACCTGATTTGTTCATACTTGAGAGTTAGAGAGTAGAACAGGGGAATCCAGCAAGGTAACAGGATGAGATTAGGGGGATGGTCAAATAACGAGATCTCACCCCACCAGGTGAAGAAACATATGGTAAGCACTTAAACTGAGCTGTATTCAATCTGGGTGCATTGAATCCCCCTTGGGCAGCCAATCTCTCTACAAAACTGCTGCCACCAATCCTCGTAGGCGGTTTATGGACCTACCCAAAACTGCTCGTCAGCACCGATCCAGCTGCGAAACTGCCTAAAATACTAAAAGGATCATTCTCCTTATCGCTCTTGCTAATGCTGTTGCTGCCATTAAAGATTTTTCGCTCCTACTCTTGCTGTTGCTTCCATTTAAGCTCGCAGATGATAAGGGCTTCAGGTTTTGTTCTTAGCCTTGCGAGGTTTTGATCTGCCATCCTACGAGAAGGACTAGGAAATGAAGTCATCCGCCATCATATAGGCAAACCCCATCTGTTATTTTCTTTGTTCCTCGCCATAGATTTCGTAGGAGTTTTGCATACTAATCAGCCTTTTGAGAATAAGAACTTGCAAAGGATTTCGATCACATGTATATATAGAGGATTTTCTGTGAGGAGGGTTGCTGTGAGTTGAAGGGGATTGTTGGGTGAAAATTGGGTATATACAAATTGGATCCGGTCATATGGGTGCGAATTCACAGTTTTAGGGGCCTAGTAAGTATGAGTGACCAAGTATGACTTGGTCAATAGTTTTGTGTTTTGTATTATTGTAGTGATTAATTTGGACTAAGTCAATATGTATCAAGCAATTTATATTAAGTTGATATTTTAAAACACTAATATAAAGATGAATCATGAGAATGGTTTTGTATTATTAACCTCATGTGGTTAGTCAAAGGCTAATAATTAAAATAACTTATGTTTTTGAAGTACATAGATTTTCTTTCCATTTATAAAGATGGTAAAAATTTAATAGAAAATTTAGATATAAGTAGAGTCTAGTGAAAAAATATTGTTTAAAGATTTTTTTTAGTTCATAATCAACTTAATAGTAAAAAAAAACAAGTGAAGTTGTAGATAAATAATAATTTTAGCTTTTTTTATCATCATATATCAACAATTAGAAAGAAGTTTGCTATAAGATTAGATAGTTCTTTAAAATTTATCTAGTGTCACAAAATAATTTAATATTTTGGTAATAATTCGATAGAAATTTTAGGCGGGGGCGGATTTATACTATGATCCAAAGCTCATTCATAGTGGAACAATGATTTTACAAGTTTTTCCGAGTTCTAGGTCAATCCATATTGTCAAAATTTCGTTGTGGTTTTGGATGAATGAGAACTATATTGACTATCTATGTCGTCAAAATTTTCCCACTATAGGGAAGTTTACTGATGTATTAAATGACTCTATGATATCACCCCTAACCTCCATATTCACAAAGTGAGCATGGGTGTTTAATAAACATGTAGTTATGATTGAGATTTTTATTATGGACCTAAGTGTTTACTTAATCAGGCATTGTGCATGGCATGGCATGTTGATACATACTCCAATGCAATTGCATTAGTTTTGTGTAACCATACAATCATTTTTGCACTAGTGACCAAGTTCCAACACCTACAACAACAACAGATAATCCTACACCAATGTTGAGTTCCCTATGTGTTCATCTCATCCATGGGTTAATAAACCCATGGTACTACAATGATCACCAATCAAGTATGACTAGGGGAATTGCAGGTCCATGCCAATGCCAATGCTCAACTTGGACTAAGATAGTTCCTATGAAAGTGGTGATCAAGTTTGTACATTGTGCTTAAGAGAAGGTGCTTATCGTCATTAAGTGATAGTTGTAGTTACAAGGATAAGGTTTTGGTGTTATAATGCAAGGATTATAAGGGATAAGGGCTCTGAAGGCTAAGCATTGTTGGAAATATGGATTATAAGTTTTAGGGGTTTTAATGGAATGATTATAAGGACTAAGGTTGTAAATATTAGGGATTATTTGAAATATGGGTTATAAGGTTATATTAGGGTTTTAGGGTTTAAAAAGAGATAGAGATTAAAGGAAATAAATTTTAGGGTTTATGATGGTAAAATGTTAAGAGATATAATGGTTATAGTATTATTGTTATGGTTTATATGTGTTAAGGAGTATAGCGGTCAGGTGTCAATGATTATATGTATTAGATGTTAAAGAGGTAAATTATTTTAAAGGATAAGGGTTGTAATCTTTAGGTATTAAGTGTGGCAGGGGTTATAAGGATTGGGTCTTAAAAGTTTTAGAGGAATTAGGGATTAGGATTAAAGTTCATATGAATTAACAATAATATAGATTATATGTTAGAGGGATTAAGGGCTATAGGGTTGTTGACAGGGAAAAAATTCCACCTTGCCAACAAGGGGGAATTAACCTGATTGTAGGTCCCGCCTAGACCTGATCTCATTTAGAATGGTTAATCCCAACGGGTTTTAAGGAATGTTATAAGCGTTAGGGGAATAATGAGCTAGTGGTTTATGGATTAGGGATTAGGGATTAGGGGAATAGGGGCTTAGGGGTTAGAGGTTTAGGGTTTAGGAATTATGGGAATAATAAGTTAGTGGTTAAGGGGTTAGGTATTGGGGGCATAGGGGTTAGGGGATTTAGGTGCATTTAGGGGTTAGGGGAATAATGAGTTAGTGGTTAAGGGATTAGGGATTGGGGTTAGGGGAATAATGAGTTAGTGGTTTAGGGATTATGGATTATGGGTTAGGGTATTAGGGGCTTACGGGTTAGAGGTTTAGGGTTTAGGGGTTAGGGGAATAATAAGTTAGTGGTTAAGGGTTAGGTATTGGGGGCTTAGGGGTTAGGGGATTTAGGCGCATTTAGGGGTTAGGGGAATAATTATTTAGTGGTTAAGGGATTAAGGATTGGGGTTAGGGGAATAATGAGTTAGTGGTTAAAGGGTTAGGGATTGGGGTTTAGGGGTTAGGGGATTTAGGTGCATTTAGGGGTTAGGGGAATAATGAGTTAGTGGTTAAGGGAATAGGGATTGGGGGCTTAGGGGTTAGTGGATTTAGGTGCAGTTAGGGGTTAGGTGAATAATGAGTTAGTGATTAAGGGATTAGGGATTGGGTTTAGGGGAATAATGAGTTAGTGGTTAAGGGGTTAGGGATTGGGGTTTAGGGGTTAGGGGAATAATGAGTTAGTGGTTAAGGGCATAGGGATTGGGGGCTTATGGGTTAGGGGATTAGGCATAATTAGGGGTTAGGTGAATAATGAGTTAGTGGTTAAGGGATTAGGGATTAGGGGTTAGGATATTTAGCAGTTAAGGATTTTAGGGGTTAGGGGTGAGGGTTTGAATTGAGAAAAATTGGGGAACTTTCCGACAATACGTCAAAACTGTCAAAACTAAAGTGTCAGAAAATTGACCATATGTACTAGTGTCCCATTAATAATAATAGTTTATTTCTTTCTTCAAATAACAATTTAATTAATCATTCCAATAATCATTTTAGTTCCTCTTATCTACCTAGTCTCCACTCTCTTAATATGTACTATACTAATATAATTCAATCTTTGATTTATCATTTCGACCCCTCCCATTAATCCCTCTCCCTCATGTCGGCCTCCTCCTTCTCTTAATCCCCCTTCACCTATTAACCTTAATGATTATTTTCCTAATCCCCCCCTCCCTTCGATCGTCTCTCCCCTAGTAAAATTTCTTCACCCCCAACCCCATCCCTACCCCTACCCCATCCTTTACCTCAGTTTTCTTTCCCTCTTCCGCCTCGTAATTCCAAGGTGGTTAACCTTTCCTCTATTTAGAAAGATACCCTTGCTTTAAGCCTCCTCGAGAAAGGCTTTAACTTTGCCCCAATCCCTCATTCCATTCCTTTCGAGGATATTATTTGCTCCATTGAATCCATCTCCCGCAACCTTCCCTCCCATTCAACTGAAGAGCTTCATCAAAAATGTGGACACATTATTTGACACTTTAAGCTCCCCAAGCCGAACCTTTCTAAAGATGAATTTTTCACCTCTGTCAGCTTAAATCCAACCCATATATCCTTATTCTAAAAGCTGATAACAACAACACCTCTGTCCTATTATATTAATCATATTACAATCGTATGATGATGGACCTTATGGTTAGCCAAAAATTCATAAGCCTGGCATCCCCCTCCTCCCTATTTTCAGTGCTATAGGAGGTGCCACCCATGCCCTTTCAAAATTCCTTTCCAAAAACCTTCGACCCCATTTCGGCTGCTCCTCCTCCTTCATTAAATATTATATAGACTTTATACATCAAATTAAAACCCTTAAGCTTGATAAGAATGACATTATATTTGGAGTTGTTGCTGCTCTGGTTCGATACGACAATAAGCCTGCCGCATATGAAGACCCCATGTGATCAGAGCTAGGGCTCCTCCCAGCAGACATGGAGTATCTAGATCCTCCCCAGGCTCCTCCACCTCCTCTGTCGATGAAGCCTTCAGATCGTTGCTGGCTTTGTTTCTGAAGAAGAAGAAAACTGAAGTTTCCAAGTTCGTGAAAAAGCTTGAAGACATTCCTGAGATTTCCCTTCCTCCTAAGGGGCCAATCCAAGTAGCCTTATCTATGGCAGATCGTGCCCTTATGGGACAATTTATGGATCTTTGGCTCTCTCCTAAAACAACCGAGACCTGGGTCATGAAAAATTTGGTTCCTTTGATCAAGAACAATGTAACCTCCTACTTCTTGGGTAGGGGCTACTTTCTGTTCAAATTCATGTCAAAAGAGGATAAATATTTGATCTTTAGGAATGGTCCCTACTTCATGGGCCCTCAAGGGCTGTATCTCAACAAGTGGACGTTGGACTTTGACCTAGTAGTGGATGTCCCGATGGCTGTTCTAGTCTGGGTAAGTTTGCCGAACTTGCCAATGCACTACTGGAACTGGGATTCATTGAAACACATAGGCAATGCTCTGGGAAAATTTATTGACTGAGAAAATAACAAGGATCAATATGATTGTGCCCGAATCTATGTCAAGGTCAACCTAGAGGTGGGTCTGCTGGAGGCAATAAAAATTCAATGTCGGTAGTTGTTCCCATGTGCAAAAGCTTGACTATGAGCAGCTTCCCTTCAAATGCCGAAAATGTCACGAATATGGGCACTTTTCTAGAGGTCGCCTGAGAAATGAAGAGGCAGAGAAAGGAAAAGAGGAGGGTTGGAACTAGGTTAAGTGGTCAAAGACTTCTCACGAAAACCCAAAAGCTGTTGGGGCTTAAAAAGGCAAAGGTTCTCAGCTTGCTTCCGATTAGCAAAACCCTTTCCCTAAAGGGAAAAAAAAAATTGCCCCTCTTAGCTCAGCTTCAGTAGAGGTCCAGGAGGTCGAGATGCAAAATAAAGTGACCCCAGACAAAGGTACACCCTCAGGCTCGAAGCAAGGTGAAAGTGCTTTATAAAGATCTAAATAAAAATATGCAGAAGCTGAAGATGAGGAACAAGACTCAGAGGAATCTGAGGAGGAAGGAGAAATAGGGGAATCAAAAATATCGGCTAGAAGGTTGACAAGAGGTCGAATGCCTGTCCGGGAAAAGAGAGAACAAGAAACATACAAAGATAAACTTCAAGGCAGTCAACCAACCCTTGAGAAATTATTGGGAAAAATGCCCAAGATGATAAGAAACCAGACACAGGGCTCCAAGGGAGCTCACCACACTCAAAAAAGTAAGTGATGAAGGTTGTCTCTTGGAACTGCAGAGGTTTGGCAAGTAAAGTGAAAGAAGAAGCCATGAGAAGCATGCTTCGGATAGAAACCCCAGACATTCTACTAATCTAGGAGACAAAAATGGAGGATGCCCTCTTTCACCACTTATTTTTGTTCTCCAAGCAAATGTTTTAAGTTTTTATTTGAACGAGAAGTTGCTTGATCAAGAGATTATGGGCCTCAACATAGCCATAGGTGTTAAAAACATTAATCATGCATTGTTTGCTGATGACCCTCTGTTGCTGGGCGCAGCCACTCTGCTTTTTGCCTCCAAATTTAAACAAGTGTTGGACGACTATTGTGATGCCACGGGAAGTAAATTAAACAAAGGGAAGTGCCATATCTATTGTTGTAACATCTCAATTCGAAATCTCACTGCTATTTCTAGATGCCTGGGTTTGGTAGGCTTTGTTAACTGGACTTCTTTCAAGTACCTAGGCCTTCCTATTTTTCAAAAATCCACCTTCAGCAGAGATTGGCTCCCTCTGATTGAGAAATTCAAACTTAGGATCTAGGCATGGGGTTTCTCTTGGCTAAACATTGCTGGTAAGATAGTGCTGATCAAAGAAGTCCTTAGTAGTCTACCTATCTTCCAATTTTCAATTTTGTTGGCTCCTATCTGCATCCTCAAAAAGATGGAGGAGCTCATTCGAAGATTTTTCTAGAAAGGAGGCAAACAAAACGAAAACAGAATCCCTCTTGTCAGCTGGGATAAAGTTACCAAACCTCATATGGAAGGTGGTCTGAATTTTAAAATGCTTCGCTCTCAAAATATTGCGATGGGAGCCAAAATAGTTTGGAGGATCATGGCTCCCAAGCCAGGTTGGGCGCAGAAATAAAATTGGCAAAATTAATTCAAAGGACAGAGGAAACATTGTTTAGACAACCCCCTCCCTAACTCAGGCATGCACTTGATTAAACTCGGTGCACTAGCTATCCCTCTGATCCAATACCATGCATATTAGATCCTGGGAAATGGAAAAATCTTTGATATTTGGCAAGACAGCATCATGTACAAGCCTCCTTTAGCCGATGATCTATCGCTGCGTTCACTGTGTATTTGGATGACAAACACCAGTTTTATTACTCTATGGTACATTTCCTACAGGGAAGATAGTCACTGGTCAGGTTGGAAGCAAATCCAGGTCCTTGCAGAGTTGAATACTGATTACGACTCCTTGCTTGCCCAGCTTCATGGAATGGCACTGCTGCATGAAAGGTTGCTGGATAAACATGGTTGGGGCCAATCCGACACCCATTTTGTTGCTTTGGGCTACACAAAACAGTTGGATTTGCCCCACGTTCCTCCAAATCCAATGATTTGGAAGGGGCTATGGAGTCTCAAATCCATTCCTAAAATTGATTTCTTTTGCTAGCTTATGTGTCATAATAGAAATTTGACCGATGACAGATTAAAAAAAAGAGGATTCCAAGGACCCTCAAGATGCCAGATGTGTTGTGAAAATGAAGAGAATGTTTGCCATCTTATGTTGGAATGTAAATTTTCTGCAGAGGTTTGGCATGACGCTCTAGCTCCTTGGGGAAACAACTTCACTCTCCCGACCTCCATATCTGATCTGTTTGCTAATTGGCTATACAAATATCTAGGGGGGATTCCTAAGAATGACAACTTCAAATCCTTTTGGCTCTCTCTTCCAAAGATAATCTGCTGGAAAATTTAGTTTGAAAGGAATAAAAGTATTTTTAGAGACAAAGAGTAGAATGCAAAAATAATCATAGTTAAGGTCAAAAACCAATTGAAAGAAATCTTGGGAGGTCAACTTGAAGCAACCAACTTAAGCCAACAGGATATGGAATGGGTTGACATGATGGGCCTTAAATTATATGTCGAAACAAGGAAAAATAAGATAAGCATAGATTGGAAAATCAGACTCAATGAGAAAGACTTTTCAGGATGGATTATTAAGCAAGCTAGACACTCCTTATTCTTTGACGGGGCTACCAAAGGAAATCCAGGGAAAGCTGGTGCAGGTGGTGTTATTAAGAATATAGAGGGTATAATTGAGCACATATTTGCCTAGGGCTTGGGCCATTCCACAGGCATTCAAGCTGAAGCGCTTGTTCTTCTCCAAGGCCTAAAGCAAGTCAAAAAATTTGGCATCAAAGAGGTAATCGTTATAGGGGACTCTCAATCCATCATAAAAAATATTGTGGAAAATTATGTTCCTAAGGATCTCAGATTTGCTAGATTGGTGAAGAGAATCAAATCAATGTAAAATACACTTCAAAGGGTGATATTCTTCCATGTATTGTGGGCGAATAATAAGGACGCAGATATAGAAGCCAACAAAGCAGCCCTTCTTTCCACTGGCACTCTTTCAAGTGACAGGGAAGATGAATGGGCTCCCAGTCCTCAATTTCTAGTCTCATGTTTTACTGCATATTATTGCAGCAGTTTGTTTGTATCCACAAGCTATGGAAATTTTCAGAGATTGATCAGAGCTAGGTTGTTGACAGGGCAAAAATTCCACCTTGCCAACAAGGGGGAATTAACTCGATCGTAGGTCCCAATTAGACCAGCTTTCGTTTGGAATGGCTAATCCCAACGAGTTTTAAGGATTGCTATAAGGGTTATGGAATAATGAGTTAGTGGTTAAGGGATTAGGTATTAGGGGCTTAGGGGTTAGAGGAATAGGGGCTTAGGGGTTAGAGGTTTAGGTTTTAGGGGTTATGGGAATAATGAGATAGTGGTTAAGGGGATATGGATTGGGGGCTTAGGGGTTGGGGATTTAAGCGTATTTAGGGGTTAGGGGAATAATGAGTTAGTGGTTAAGGGATTAGTGATTTGGGTTAGGGGAATAATGAGTTAGTGGTTAAGAGGTTAGGGATTGGGGGGTTAGGGGTTAGGGGATTTAGGCACATTTAGGGGTTAGAGGAATAATGAGATAATGGTTAAGGGATTAGGGATTGGGGGCTTAGGGGTTAGGGGATTTAGGCGTTGTTAGGGGTTAGGTGAATAATGAGTTAGTGGTTAAGGGATTAGGGATTAGGGGCTTAGGGGTTAGGGGATTTAAAAATTAAGGATTTTAGGGGTTAATGGGTTATGGATTAAGCATTAAAAATTTAGGGGTTTATGGGTTATGGGTTTAGGTGTTAGTGGTTTAGGGGTTTAAGGGTTTAGAGGTTTAGGGTTTAGGGGGTTAAATGGGTTAAGGTTTTAGGGGTTTAGGGGGTTAAATGGGTTAGGGGTTGGGAATTAGGGTTTAAGGGGTTAGGGGTTAAGGGTTTAGAGGTTTAGGGTTTAAGGGGTTAAATGGGTTAGGGATTAGGGGTATATGTGGTTAAATGGGTTAGAGGTTGGGAATTAGGGTTTAAGGGGTTATGGGTTAAGGGTTAGGGGTTAGGGGGTTAAATGGGTTAGGGTCGATTTAGAGGTTTAGGGGGTTAAGGGATTTAGCATTTAAGGATTAGGGTTAGTGGTTAATGGGGTTAGGGTTTAGGGGGTTAAATGGGTTAGGGTTTTAGGGGCTTAGGGGGTTAAATTGGTTAATGGTTGGGAATTAGGGTTTAAGAGGTTAGGGGTTAAGGGTTTAGAGGTTTAGGGTTTAGGGTGTTAAATGGGTTAGGGTTTAGAGGTATATGGGGTTAGGGGATTTAGCAGTTAAGGATTTTAGGGGTTAGGGGTTAATGGGGTTAGGGTTTAGGGGGTTAAATGGGTTAGAGGGCTAGGGTTAGTGGGATTGGACAAGGATATGGGCCGATTAAGGAATCCACAGAGGCGGTAATGAAAACCTAGCCACAAATATCTTACATTAATATAGCTCTTGGTGGTTAAACCCCAGCCAATTTAGTAATTGGCATGGATCCCAAGGCTTTTGGAGATGCCAGACAAGCAATAGAAGATGACTGAGCATATAAATACTACCAAGAAATCTTCAAGGCTTTTTGGAGATTCCAAACAAGCAATAGAATATGGCCAAACCCTGACCCCATTGTCCTGCCCCAACGTAGGTTTTTGGAGATGCCAGACAAGCAATAGAAGCTAGAAAAACCCTGAACCAATTTTCCTTCCCCAACAACATATGTTGAAGCCGTTAAAACCTGACCTCGTTGTCCTGCCCCAACAACATATGTTGAAGAGAAAGCTTAATTGACTAAACGAAAACATTGCAATCAACGACACAACACTTAATAAAACTAATACATACTAGATTCCTAGGTTCAAAACCCTCGCCCTTCAATTTCGAAGTCCCTTGCTCGTCCTTGAGCTTGGCAGCCATGACCCATATTTTCCCTTCAGAAGCTGAGGCACCGCAATCTTCACCGAGAATATGTGTACCAATTCCACAATTCCAAGTTTCGTCAAACCCTCAGATCCTTTGGAAGCCCTCACCTCAATACCCGCACAGCTAAAACCCAAACTCGAACTTTGATTTGAAGCGGAGCTCTGTCGCACCAGTCAGGCCCTCAGAACCATGCGGAATCCAACGTGATTGGGAATTGCGGATATTAAAAACAACGGCTCCCGCAACTTTTTTTGGCCTGTTGGCCAGCCGAGGCTTTATGAGGCGCAGAAAACATGCCTCTGATGTGGGAGACGGGATTTGGGTTGCTGTAGAAGACAAAGACTTCAAAGAATATAGAAGGTGATGCATCCAAAAGCATCAAGGCCAGGGATAGGGATTCTGAGTTAGGATATAACCACGCCTTCACCTATGATGGGTGGGTTGCCTCAGCTAGGTTTAGCTTGCTCGCCTGTATAACATCCCTGCAATCTATTCCCATGCTCTTGCAAGTTCGTTATTCCCTTGCTCTTGCAAGTTCAAGGACCATCGGTTCGAGGGCTTCTTAATTACTGATCTTCCCGATTTCTGAAATATGTCTTCGCGTGATTTTTTTGGGTATTTTTCCTCTTCTTTCATTGAAATACAGAGCACAGGCGTTCCAGCGAGACGTCACATAGGAGTCGATTGCAGCGCGACGGTTGTATGGCATTTGATCTCGAGCGCTTATCACGACTCACGACTGGAGAGTTTAGAACACAAACAGAATAAGCGCACAATAGAGTTTAAGCGATTTGCAAGCTCGTAGAACACAAACATAATTTGATAAGGAGCTAAAAAGGGTACCCAATTTAAATGGATTAGCTCGTGATTCCATTAGCAAAACCGCGCTCAGACAATTTGTTACGAGTGTATTTTGGAAATTGACGAATGAAATTAGTGAATGGTATCATGTATTGTATATTTTATTTAATATTTATTTTGTATTTGAGTATTTTGGAAATGTGTAGAAAGATGGTTGGAAAGTATATGATAGCAAACCCGCGATCGGAAAATTCGTTACAAGTGTATTTTGGAAATTGACGAATGAAATTAGTGAATGGTATCATGTATTGTATATTTTAATTAATATTTATTTTGTATTTGAGTATTTTGGAAATGTGTAGAAAGATGGTTGGAAAGTATATGATATTTTGGAAATGTGAAGAAAGGATTGTTGAAAGTATATGAGTAGGATTTTGACAAATATTAAAACATTACAATTAATTAATTTGTCATTTTTACAATAATAAAAGGGATATCAAATTATTTTAAAATATTTTTAGTGTTGTTAATTTTAGTTTTTATAGTTTATCAAGTTATTCAAATTATAAATTATTTTAATTTTATTATAAAAATAAAAATAAAAATAAAAATATTAAAATAATTATTTATTTATTTTGTTTTTTAATTTTATATTTGAAAATTAATATCAATAATAAATTTTGTATTCAATATTACAAAATAAATTATAATATATTTCGATATGTTATTTTTCAAAAATGAAAGTTCTCTTAGTTTATTTCAACAAACATTATAAGATGGCCTTAACTTTAACTATATTTTTCCCTAAGTTATCTAAGCACTTCATATAAAAAATAACAAATGTATCATTGCATGGCTTGGCTCGTGCACAAACAAAGACAATTAAACTTTCAACTATTTTCTTCCAAAATAAACTACTTGTTGTTTTAAAATTTATAAACATGCTAAATAGTGTGATTAGTTAGAAGTTTTATCCCTGGCTAAGATGAAGTTATTGTTCTCTGCTCCATAATTTTTGTAAATTAAAATACTTCATATTCATATAAAAATACGAGATTTACAATAGGATATTTACATTGATAGATTAAACATCAAATTTATATACTTCTAAAAGCACTACCTTCTTCAATGATCACAAGATCGCAGAACCACAAAAACACTATTACAATAATAACAGAGTCTCATTTCAACAACAACTAAATATTTGCATCAAGAGTTTAGGCCCCTCATAAAATGAGACAATTATAGACAAATAGTGCACAAAACTGAAAATGAATGTGCTTCAGTGATAGTTACCTTGAAAACGAGAAGAAAATAGAGCTCTAAACCTAGAAAAGAGTGTCCTTTGATAGAGGGAAACATTAGTAAATAATAGTCTTCCTAAGGGTCCTCTACACAAAATCACATCTTCCATCTAGCATGAAAATAGTAACCACTTTCTTAGATGCGAACATACTCATCCATCCAAAAACATGCCAAGTTGAAAGCATATGTTAAAACAGTCTTCAGTTGCCAAAATTCAAGTTGCAGGTGCCCATAAAATGAGAGGAAACAAAGTATATTTTGATGCTAGCACCAAATCCCAAGGATCATGAAAACATAAACATAACCTGCCAACAAAAGACCAAGTAAGCATAATATTGACAACAACAATGGGAATCCTCCACTTCTAGAGCATGTACAACGAGACCAAATGAAGATCCACTCTAGATACTCTCTCCACCATCAACAAGACCATAAATATTCATACAATATTGTACAGGTGACAATAAAACATAATTTCCATGCTTAAGAAAATAATAATAAGAGTTTGTACATGATCAAATGGAGGATCAGTAAGGTCCCTGGAGGTAGAGTCACTAACTTGAAAACCGTCAACGTGATCCAATTAGGAGTCCACCCTATCGAAACAGTACCATAGGTTGCGAAGCATTATTTTGACATCTTCAAGGGAAAAAAATAGATTATAGGTCTCAAATTGTTTATCTTAAAGTACTAGCGAAAAAAATTAGCCAGCTATTGGTGTAAGGCCAGCGAATTGTGATAGAAAAGTTGTTTCTGAGGTTTTCCAGGGTCTTGTATCCATTTCAAATCCTTGCCCATCACCTCAAAATCTGAGTGATAAGGGAGACCCTCAACCTCTTTACTTTCCAACAATAAAATATCTTTTCGAACTTCCAAAGGAACGACATTGAAGAAGGTGGCCATTAAGTCAAGAACAAGCTAGAAGAGAAATAGAGATCGATATTGGTTAGAAGTGATTCCATTGAATGATAACTACAAACCCCTATCCATTGAATCAATGTGTATAATATAGTGGTGGCTAGGGGGTAATTTCATCTATATATCTCTACAAATGTATTACAACATCATTCTTGTTGTGGATCAAAGTATTCAGCATCGATTCTTTAAGGAGGGTTGGGTTGTCAAAAGAAAACGAAAGATTAGAGACCCCAAGGATGTATAATACCCTAATATAAAACATTCTTTTAAGATCAATGCTTCAAAACATGAGACTTTAACTAAGGATTGATGGGGATTTTAACAGCCAATAGAAATGTTTCAAACAGAATAGGTAGAGGATAGAATATTGTAGGGTTAAGGGTCAAGTTTTAAGAGGCTATGGGATTAGGGTTTATGGGTTTCAAGGATTCCATGTTAGGGGTTAGGGGTTAAGGGGTTAGTGGCTTGAGGTTTAATGGATCAAGGGGTTAATTTTTTATGAGTTACGAGTGTAGGGGTTAAGGGATTATGGATTTGGGGTTAAAGGGATATGGAATTTAGTGTTTATGGGTTAAGTTCTTATGGGTTGTGATAATGTGTCCCCTAATCCCCTTATCACAACTATTGGAGGTTCCCCTATCAATTTCTCTCATTGCCTTGCTTATAGGTCCCCTAGCCCTTGTGGCATAAGGCCCTAAGGCTTCTTCTCATTCTCTAATGTTAGTATTATAGATCTCAATATACCATGCACTAACCTCTCACTTGTACCCATCCATGATACCCTTATGTCCCCTTGCCCCATTCAATACACCAAAAGATCCCCCTCCCCCAAAATTCATGAGAATTGAACATTTGGAGGCAATCATTTAACAAAAGCTTCTAAAATTTTTATTCTAATGACTTTTTTGTGGGGGCGGGGGTTGCCATTAATGCCTCCAAAAGTTACATTGTCATGACCTTTCAGGGTGATTCAGGGATTCTAAGTTGAGAACAACAAATACCATGAACATACAAAGAATCCAATGAGTTGAAGAGCTAAAAAACATACCACCCATAATGAACATTTTCATCCAAAGATTATTCCATGTTGGGCCACAACAAAACCTTTCGATATAAATTGCATGTAGCCTACTACTACAAAGGAAATTCAAACCACAAATTTTTGTTCCACTTCTAATTTTACCCAAAATTACCTCATATTTAAAGGTATCACCATATCTTATACCAAACAAAATTCAAAAATAGATATCCTTTAGAGAAATGAACCATGCATATTAATGAACCATATTTTATATATTAATATTAGGATGAACCTATTTTGTTATTGGAAAGAGAGAAAATTTCATAGATACTGATGAATCCTTATGCATTACCTGCATTCTAATGATTTAACAGAAATGGCACTAGGAGAGTGATGATATTGTGTTTTTGGTAAAGATCTTTTATCTCTTCCTCCAACACCAAGATGTCTCTTGTATGTTTCTAAAAAAATGGAAATCCCCAATGGATATCATTGCCTTCACAACTACTCCATTATACTGGTGTCTTGGGAATAAAATCAAACTCTTTTAGGCTATATCTATTAGATGTCATTTCATTGATCTATAATGATAGGTGAGAGCTATGCATAAATCACTAAAGGTGTACCAATAGGATATTAATATATTTCATATATAATTTGACTCGTTTTATTTGTAACTTAGCGAAATGGAAAAGATGTGGAAATGGAAATGTAACTTAGAGCATTCTGTTTTTTACCTATGTCTCGAGGACTTGCTCGCTTCTTATCCCATTTCCCTTTATTCATTGCATTACCTTTCCAGTTTGGTTAGTCTTAGATCTACACTTTGATTGCTCATAACAATGCTTTAGCTTCCTAATGGCCTACTCCAGTGATCTAGGCTCATCAAACTCAATCCTGTCTTTGAATGTTATCGACAACCCATTGATGAATCGTTGAATCTTGGCCTTCCCCTCCTTGAGGTAAGGCACATATCTCAACAACTCCAGAAATCTGGTACTTTACTCCTCATCAATAATAGAGTCCATATTTAACTCATAAAACTATTTTTCCTTGTCATCATAGTACATCTTCGATATATACTGCTTCTTGAATAGTCTCTCGGATTCACTCCAAGTCAACTCCTCATAAATATCTCTAATTTTCTTTACATATTCACACCAAATATCTGATTTACCTTTAAGACTGAATGTAGATATCCTGGCCTTCATGTTCTCTAAGTAATCATGCAATCTGAAGAATTTATTCATTCCAATCAACCATGCTTTTGCATCATGTTATTTATTCATTTACCCATTGAATGTAGGTGGATTTTATTTCTTGAACTCATCCGGAAAATATCCTCTATCACTCCTCCTTTAAGGATTATAACGATGATGACCATGATACCTTTCAGAACTAGAATGAGAATAGTACCTGTGTCCATCACCCCTCCTTTCCTGAGTATCCAAGAACCTGGCATCCATGATCGTGTCATCTCTATATGACCTGTGCCCACTATGGGGTCTACTTCCACATGCCCCATTAGTCATATCCTCCTAACCATAGTTGATCCGAAGTGGTCCCTGTCTCTACAATTCTGTCAAACTATGAAGAATTATTGCATTGAATTCTGCTTATTTCTGCTATGCCTACTGATTTTGTCATTATCTGCTTTGCAAATCCTTATTTCCTCCTTCAAACTCCTCAATTTTTCTGCTAAGTCAAAAGTGTTCCCAACACCACACTACTCATCTGATTCATAGGGAGAATATTTGTAGTCTACCATCTTGTTAGTCATCTCTGATCTCTTCTTCCTGTAAGTTATATTATGTCAGTTAAACCAAATCATAAACAAACTAGTGTACCTTAGTATAGCTCGAAGAGGATATCTCATCTGCAAGACCGACCATATTAGCGTAATACACACACACACACACATATATATAAACATAATCATATCAACATATAAACATCTTTTCAACCATTATCCATTTATCAATGCATGATTATGTTGACCACATACCATGACTTCATGCACAACAATCGTCATCTAGTCAAAGTATGCATAACAACATATAAACACTGATACACATAATCGATGCACGACCAACATAAACACAACAAATACATTCAGCAACGACACCATCAACTTTCACATGACGACGCCACTACAATCATGACCAATACCATGCATAAACAACAAACACATAGATCACAAGTACAAGGACCTATATGCAACCACCACGTAGATACGAAAACACATTCATCCAAGTGGAACGGAAACCAGACATCACCCAAGGAGAACGGAACCATGCTATGATACTACTCTATAACACCCTCCTCCCATATCTACCCAAGTTACCGTCCAACCGGGGCAAACATGTGAAGAAAAGTTACTATGATATGATTCAACTCCCTATATATCAGTTAAGGAAGTGGAACCGATGTAACACAACCAACCTAACCTTCTACATTTGCAACAAAAACCTAGGAGCCATCCAACCCATCTAGGTGACCGGAGCCATCCAACCCATCCAAGTGACTAACCCTTGAGACAAAATGAAATTTTTCTGCATCAAAGCCTTAATCTCTCCCTTGACATGGGCATGCATACGACTTAGAACCTCCAGTCACTCCCACAATAAGGAATGCCTGTGACTAGGGACATTTCCAGGTAGTTCTATGCCAACAACTCTGAATTAGTAGAAAGTTTTTTTACAGTAAAAAAATTAAATACTAAAATTTTATCTAAAAAATAATTAAATTATTGTTATTTATCTCTTTGATATATTTGTTCAATAGTGAAAAGAAAACCAAGATGTGACTATAAGACGTATGCAAGAATCAAAATTTTGATTTTTCATTTTGAAAGAAAAAAAAATAAAGGTTTAAAATGCATATATGGAAAACAATTGAGAAAATATTTATTTATTTATTTAATCGTTATATTGTATTTAATTTCTTTCAAATTTATATCAAAGTTTTAGTTGAAGTAATTTAAAAATGTTAACATATTTAAAAAAATAAACAATTTTAGTTCATGGAATGTAACTCATTTGAAAATCACTTTGTTATGAAGTATTATGTAAAAACATGAGATTCAAACTTAAATCCCCTTGAGTGGCCAACCAAAAAATAATATTTTTTTTTACTCTATTTATTTATTATATTTTTAGAATGTGGTTTAATGGAAAATAAAAAATCTAATATAAAAGAAATAAAATTGACATGATTACATTCCATGTGGTTTGAATATATATATATTCAAAAATAAAAAAATATAATTATCCACTATCTACTCATAGAATTTAAGTGCAAACTTCCACAATACTAATGGTTTTGTCTTAATTGCTAACTGTCTTAAATGGGTCTTGTCTTAATTGCCATTGTCTTAAATATAAAGTTTTATATTAAAATATTTTTGTCTCAAAGTGCTTTTGTCTTAAATATAAATTTTTGTATTAAAATATTTTTGTCTCAAATTCCTTTTGTCTTAAATATAAAGTTTTGTCTTAAACTATTTTTGTCTCAAACTGTTTTTGTCTAAAATATAAATTTTTGTCTTAAATTGTTTTTGTCTTAAAATATTTTCATCTCAAATTGCTTTTGTCTTAAATATAAAGTTTTTTTTCAAACTATTTTTGTCTCATACTACTTTTGTCTTAAATTTTATATTTAAGACAATTCAATTGATATTAAATTTTAATATAAAATAACTAAAATAAAAAGTGACTTTTTAAGACAAAAGATTTCTTTTGTCTTAAAATGCCCTTGGTGTAGTAGTGATCAATGGTACGAGAAGACCTCCACACTGGTATGTTTCACTCCTCGTCTTTTTGGTTGTATATGAAGACAACTGGTTATGAGGCTGCATATGATTTCTCTGTAATCTTCGTTGGTGGTGTAGGTCTTTGTAAATTTCGCCGATGTGTGTGAGTGGGTCTCATTGGTGTAAGGTGGTACTTTTTGGGAGTATACAGCTGGTTATGAGGCTACATATGTTTCTCTGTAATTTCCCTCAGTGGTGAGGGTCTCTGTAAATTCACCGAGGAATGTTTCCTTATGCGTTCCACGAGATCATACATATCGTCTTGTTAATACTTTGTGCAATATATATTACTTTACATTATCATACTTTGTATTATCATGTAACACTTCTGGCTAGATCATAGACACTCCAATGTCAATATGGAGTAGTGTTTGAAATTTTCTCTATAGAGAGTTGGAATGTGGTGTCTCTAATGCCGATTTCCTGAAGGGATTTCTTGGACTAATTTTTTTATGGCACAAATGGTTGGCCTCTTTCAATATATAGAGACCATGCAAAAATTGTGGATGCATGTATTGTATAGTAGATGGTGGTGCTGCATGGAATGCTGATGTTGTTGCTGTTGCTAACGGAGTGCACATAAATAACATGTGACTCATTGTTTTAGGATATGGCACTTTTTTATTTGCTTTTTTACTTGTTTGTATAGTATTTTTCATGGTTGCCATGACCGGAGATGCTCAACTCACTGGTTATTTTCTAGTGGTGGGAGTGGTTATTTTCCAGTGGCCGGAGGGAATTTTCCATGGGAGGTGGTTGAAATTTGAATCAATCTTCGGGGCTCACACTTGAAGAAATTTTCTGTACACTCTAGCTGACTGGTGGTTGATATTTGAATCAATCTTTGGGGCTCACACTTGTGGAACTTTTCTGTACACTCTAGCTAGCCCCCTAGAGGACGTTCTGGCAGTGGATCAATTAGGTGGGATTCAAGGTCTAACTCATTGACATCTGGATGTGTTATTTATTCTTGGTTTCTTTATGTCAATGGTAGACATTCGTTATTCTCCATGTGGAGCATAAATGAAACATTTCTTTCATCACCTTTCCCTTAATGGCATGGTACTGACATTCAGATATACGAGATATGAGGCGGTAGGTGCATATTACCTGATCGAGGCTTCAATGGGCTTGATTTCTCCACGCATCGTACAGTGCAACTACTCCTATTTTTTGAAGTTGTCTACCCAACATATGGAATAGCTCAGACGACAACTTTTTTCCATAATCCGGTAAAAAAAATTCAAAAAATCAGGTAGTTGGAGTGTTTGAATTGCATTTTTGATAGTGAAAATGGATTCAACACTATCAAAAACCTTTAGGGCACCCAAAATACTAAAGTTTAACAAATGTAAACAAGATTATGATAAATCTTTGCCAGATTTTTTCAAAATCTTTACCTGATTCTGGGCTATTCTATTGCTTTTTTAGACTACGGCCTATTTTTCACAGTGAATTAGCATGGTTCATTGTTTTTCAAGGGAGTGGCTGCAAGGCACTATCAGTACTGAGTGACTCATTCTGACGTGCTCCTTGGTATCTCCAACCTATGACATTTCATATACCAAGGGTCCACATGGCGAGTTATGACGAAATGAGTGATTTGGAAAGTATCTTTGAATACCTTGATGCTCATGTGGCGGCACATGAGAAATTTATCCCGTTGGAAAGGAAAAAAGATATAAAACACAAAATAAACAAATAATTCATACAAGAAAAACACACAAGTTGTGGCTCTTCTATTAATCACATGAACTTGATTCTTCAATCTCTTTGAATACAATGAACCCAGTGAAGGGTATATAACTTGAAATTGACACACTTACCAAATCAATGTATCACACAACTTGACTTACTCAATGCTCACTTAACTGACTGTCTAACTCTTCACGCGGGAGTTAATTAAATATTTTAACACTCCCCCTTAATTACAACCACTAAACTAAAACATAACTCATGACAATTCAAATATGTCTCTTGGTCTATTTCTCAGCTAGGCTTACAACACCCAAGTTTCTTTTGTGAAACTCAAACACATATGTTGCTAATGGCTTTGTAAATATATCAGCCAATTGATTACTCGATTTACAAGGCTTCAAGTGAACTTTTCCATTGCTCACAAGTTCTCTAATAAAATGATATCTAGTATCAATATGCTTGATCTTTTGATGAAACACGCTATTTTTGGATAGTGCAATTGCTGATGTGTTGTCACAATATATTTTTGTTGATCCTTGTTGTTTTTTCTTGAGTCTATCCAATACTCTTCTTAACCATACTACTTGACATGTTGTTGATGTTACTGCTACATATTATGATTCTATCGATGATAGTGTCACAATACGCTGCTTCTTAGATGCCCCTGAAATCACACCTGAACCAAGATGGAATACATAACTGGAAGTGCTCTTCATATCATCAAAACTACCTACAAAATCACTATCTATAAATCCAATTAAATCTTTCTTTTTTTGTACTTGCATACATTATGCCACAATCTCTAGTTTCTACTATGTATCTCATAATTCTTTTTCCCGCACTCCAATGTGTGTCTTTTGGAGTCTCCATAAATCTGGAAATCAAACTTACTCCTTACATAATATTCGGTCTTGTAGCTATGAGATACATGAGGCTGCCAACCAATATTTTAAATAGAGTTGGATTAATATCTGTTCCTTCGTCATCCTTGCTTAACTTTATACATGTTGCAACAGGTGTAGGTACAGGTTTGCAATTATCCATCTTGAATATTTTCAACAAATCTCCTGCATATTTATTTTGACAAATAAAAATTATGTTTTTAGATTGCTCAACTTCTATGCCAAGAATATATTTCATGAGACCAAGATCTGTCATCTCAAATTCTTTCATCATGGCTGCTTAAAATTTATCTAACTCAAGATACACTGTAAAAATCATGTCATCAACATATAAACACATAATCAAAATATGTCCATTCTCATTTATCTTTGTGTATAAGGTAGGCTCAATGTTGTTTCTGCAAAATCCATTATTGATCATGTAGCTGTCGATTCTGCTAACCATGCTCTAGGTGCTTCCTTAAGTCCATAGAGCGCTTTCTTCAACCTCTAAAGATTATCTTCTTTACCTTTAACTTCATAACTTGGTGGCTCCTGCACATAAATTTAATCTTCTAGAATTCCATTCAAGAAGGTTGATTTCACATCCATCTGATATACTTTCCACTTGTTTTGAGCTACTGTGGCTAAAACTGCTCTTATAATATCCAATATGGCTACTGGAGCAAATATTTCTCCAAAGTATATTCCTGGTTTCTATGAAAATCTTTTTGCTACAAGTCTTGCTTTAAATCTGTTAATTTCACCGTTCTAATTCAACTTTGTCTTGTACACCCACTTCACACCAATGAGGTTTTTCTCCTTTGGAAAATTAACCAAATCCCATGTATCATTATTTTCAATAGCTTCAATTTCTTCATGCATGGCTTGCAACCAATTTTCATCTTTGATTGCTTCTTCAAACGAAGAAGGTTGGAATGACAACAATGCAAATTTTGAACTCACATCCAAATCATCATAAATGTCTTTCAAACTTCTTATCTTTCTCTTACTGTTGCTTGATTCATCCCCTGGTTGGTTGCTGGGAGAATTCGGGTTTATCGATATGCTTGAAGATCCATGCCGCTCTAAAAATCTTAGAGTCATTGTTCTGTTTGGTGTCTTCTCTTTTGATTCTTGCTGCTCATTTTCTGCTACATCATCCTCTTCTATCAATGGTGCTTGTGCATCAATTTTTTTTCTACAGTCTCATTCCATGAATCTTGTTCTTTGAACACGACAGCTATGTTGATTATGGTCTTCTTGGTGACAGGGTTATACAATTTGTTAGATTTTGAATGCTCACTATAACCAATAAATATGCATTTTTCACTTTGAACATCCAATTTTCCTCTTATTTTCTTAGGCACATGTGCATAGGCTACACATCCAAAAACTCTGAAATGAGATACGTTTCATGACATACCTGACCATGGTTCTTCTGGAATTTTTTTCATCACATTCTTTGTAGGAGATCTATTTATCACATAAACAACACATGCAACTGCTTTTGCCAAATACTCATTAGAAAAGTTTCTTGCTTTCAACATGTTCCTTGTCGTGTTCATAATTGTTCTATTTTTTCTCTTTGCTACACCATTCTACTATGGTGTGTATCTGATTGAAAATTGTCTTCTGATTCCATGTTGTTTGCAGTGATCATGGAATGCTTTTGAATCATATTCTCCAACACAATCTGACCTCAATACCTTGATATGTCGATCACTTTGGTTCTCTACTAAGGCTTTGAATTATTTAAACTTTGCAAAATTTTTAGACTTTTGCTTCAATAATTAAAGCTAAGTCTTTCTTCTATAGTCATCAATAAAATGAGGAAGTAACAACTTGCACCAATCGACTGTGTCCTCCTAGGTCCACACAAATCTATATGCACCATCTCAAGAGGTTTTTTTTCTCTATATGAAACTCCCTTCACAAAAATTTCACAGTGTTGTAGTCATCAATAAAAGTGAGGAAGTACCAACTTGCACCAATCGACTGTGTCCTCCTAGGTCCACACAAATCTATATGCACCAGCTCAAGAGGTTTCTTTGCTCTATATGAAACTCACTTCACAAAAATTTCATGGTGTTGCTTTCCCAAGATACAACACTCACAAGTATTAGCAGGTTCTTTGATGGGAGGTAATCCTCTGACCATATATTTCTGTTGCAACAATCTTAAATAAAAAAAGTGCAAGGGTCCAAACCCAAAGTGCCATAACCAATAATCATTAGAACATGCAATTGTAAAAAAATTAACCTGATCACTATAATTCATAATTAGAGGAAAGGGTATGTTCCTCGTAATCTACGCATTTTCTATTAGCTACTTGCTTGAGGGTTTTTCATAAATAATACAATATTTCCCCTAAAAGATAGCTATGTATCTTTTCTGTGTCAATTGACCAACACTTATCAAATTATGTTTGAGACTAGGAACATAATATACCTTTGAGATTGTGTTTGGCTCCCCCTTCTTGGTCAAAATGTTGACCACTCATTGTTGGGCCGTTAATATGCCATTATTATTATCACTTGTGAACGCTTATTCCACCCATTTCTACCATTCTTCATCACGTCATTTATTATAATTTATTATTTAAATCCATTTTATAATGATTTATGTATAGATAGATATTATTTTATTCTCCTTTATTTCTAATAAATTGATGATTATGAATTATTTTATCAATGATAGTTTTAATAAATTGGTTATAACATTATTCACCATTTTTAGCCTCCAAGATAATTTCCAGATTGAAGATTTGATCATTAAAAGTACCAACTCAGAAATGCGCTGGAATAAGGAGTGACAGTTTTGCGGTTGAGATTCTGAGCAAATGAAGACGAATCTGGAAAATCCGGAACATGGGTTTTGTCCAGAACGGACCCAATTAACTTTATGAAAGAACGATTTGCCCAAATTCGGCCTGTGTTGAGAGATTCGCAGAGTTCTTTAAGCACGATTTTCTCAGTTCTGTTGTTGCGACCGTCCTCCAAATCTCAGCTGCAAAGCCAAATTCGCCTTCTTCTTGTTGATCAATTGGTTGGAAACAATCTAATTTTGTAATAGAAATCATGTTGTACCTATCTTTATTGTAATTGCTCTCTGATCTCTCTTTATTTAAATCAGAACAGAGATCAGAGAGGGAGAGGATTTGGGGAGACGTTTTATGTAATTTTCTGTTAAAAATAAACTCTGATCATTGAGTCTCATTGAGAACTGGTTCATTGTATTTTTGTCCGATGCATTAATATAAGCTTGGTGATTATCTCATCTCTGCTTCTGGATTAACTTAAGGCGGTGTCCCCTTGGAGGCTAAGGGCCCGGCCCCGGAGGACACTTGCTGTTGTATATTATCTCTTTGGTTTATGCGTGGTTTTGCTTATCAGCTTGAATCGGTAATCTGGTGTGTTTTATTACAGCTCTGTTATATTTCATATTTTGTTCTCTGCAACAAGAAAGTCGTAATGTGCATTCTAACGTATTGCTATTCCTTTAAAATTGTTAATGTAACATTGTTGTTCTCTACATAATGCTATTGTTGTTTAATTACAGAGCCTCTGTGTTGTGCACTTGTTCATTAACCTTACGGAATTCATCTTGGGAGTTATATTCTTCATGATTGATTGGATTCAGAAATAAGGCTGTTTTATTTGGAAGCACAGTCGTATCCCTGTTAATTAAGATTGATCAGATTACTATCTCAGCGTGTTGCGTGCATATATGATTTAGTAATGCTATTCATAATTTATCAATAGTTATTGCTGTTCCATTAGTGTGTTCTGCTTGATTTGCCTTAAGAGTGAAAGATTGTTATTTGATTGCGAAAAGTGCATTTGGGTTAATAGATTAAGTTTGGTTACGACTCGCGAGACTTAGCTGTTCGTTTGCTGTTCCATTTTAGATTTGCTGTTCAATTCTTTATTTGCTGTTCTATTTACTCGCATTTGTTGTTTTGGTGTGAGAGACGATCTAAGGCTGTAGTGAGCTTTGGCATTCACTGTTTAGCTCCCAGACCCGTGGTCTATGCTCTAATTTCCTTTACTTCAGTTTCCAAAGGGATGAGTTATTATTACTGGACCCTTGACTGATACATTGCTTATTTTTCCGAATGCATGATTGAAGTCTTAAAGTGCTTTGCTGTAAGTAGATTTTATTTCCAGCTTTCATTTACTTTTGCATTTTAAGCACTATACTGCAAAACATTACTCTTGAGTAAATAGCCGCCTCAGACTGAGTACACTCTTGAAACAAAAAGTCGTCCCTGGGTTGACAATTGATGTGATGTAATTAGGAGTTACAAAGACACTTTTTTATCGCTCCACATTTTGGCGCCGTTGCCGGGGAGAGTGTAGCCATTTCTAAAGAGTAGTGTGAATCTGATGAGTACCTGCTAGGGAAGAGTTGGATCTTAAAAATGGAAGGTAAGAACCTACATGCGGAGCATGTAAAAGCCCTGCTCCACTGTCCGCTTTCCTAACAGATTTGTTGTTGCTTTGTTGTGTAGAAATAGATGTTTGAATTTTTGTGTGAATGACTAGGGAAAAAAACAGAAATTTTGAAAAATGAATCACATGATTTCATTCAAGTGGTGATGTAAGCACCACCCATTTCACTAACTAATTGACAGGAACATTGGAAGAAGGAGCTTTGAAGGAACACATGAAGGACATCTTTTGTTATGGTAAGAAACTGTCCAACATTTTTACTTTTGAATTTCCTGCTCAACTAATTCCACACCCTCACCGCAATAAACCAGTACAACATACTTACAGTGTTGAACTGTCAAATTTACCCACCCTTCCCACCCATTCTATCTCACATGCGCCATTAGAGAAAACTTACAATGAGATTCGGAATGTTTCAAATTCAAAAATTGTAGAAGTTATGGAAGAAAATGAGCTTACTTCTAGTTTGCATCAACAAACCATTTTAAAAGCTCAAGAACCTCATGATATGATGGGAAATCAAGAAAATAAAGGATATATTGAAGATTGGTTTCACTCCATCACTTGTTTGCAACATCACTCTATGCTTCAACAATTTTTGATACCATTTTTTCAAGGGAAGTTGGCTTCTCATACCCTGATTTTCATTAATATGCATTTTTCAAATTTGGGTATGTGTATACGTGAAGCCTTATTTCGAAAATGGCTCCACTGGAAGTACTCATATACGTAGTCATATTCATTTTTCAAATTAAAATAGGTTAGTGTAGAAAATAAAATAAATAAGGGAATAAATAAATGCATTTTTTTTTTTATGTAAAACTAGTTTTTTTTTTTGTTGCAACATGCTATGCAAATCAACATTGGCGATAATTTTTTAATTCATTTGTGTTTGTAGATGACTTATAATGGAAATAATAGTTCTACAAACACTCATATTCACTTTTATCACCAATTTGAAAAAATGCTTCAATATCATATTTTTTTTTTTGGCTTATGGGCTTGATGGAATTTCTGCAAAAATAGTCGGGACAGTCATGTTTTGAGGGACCAAAAATGAATATTTTTAAAACTTGTTTATACCCTAGGTAAGTCTTGATATCTACTTTCTAACCCAATTTGAATCAGTCAATTTGGATTTGAAACGAAAAAGTTAGAACCAAAACATTGACCGGATGTCTAGTGGGCAGCTCAGGAACAGAGTTGGGACAGTCAGTTTTTGGAGGCCTAAATGAATGAATTTTTAAAACATGTTTCTATGGTAGATTCCCCTATGAATCTAGTTTACAATGCAATTGTAATCACTCATTTTCGATATCGTATGGGTAATTTATGATCAAAATACTGACTGTCTATCGTAAATCAGCACCCTTAAAACTATGTCTTTCCGGCTGTTCCTTACTGTGTTTGACCTATCAATTATTCTTTTATTCAAAACCTGTTTCTATTGGAGATAAATAAATGAATCTAATTTCATTTCCAATCTGAATCATTTGAATCCGACATAAAACGAAGAATTTATGCTTGAAATATCAATCGTTGGTCTAGATTGGGTAATCGAAAATGACTCTATTATGCAGGTTGTTCTAAACAAATTTGACATATCATAGCATTGAATTTTTAAAACCTGTTGCTACTGGAGATAACCCTTTGAATTAGCTCTCATTTTGCTTTGGAATCACTCAATTTCGACGAAAAACGAAGAAGTTGTGATTAAAACACTGCAGGTTAGCATGATTGGCCACTGCTCTCCCGCAAGTGACAGATAAATTTTACTTTGTTATTTTCTCAATGGATTTGTTATAAAGAGTAACTACTTGTTGTTTTTGCATAATTCTTGGATTAGGGGAGCCCGATCACCTCTCTTTCTCCATGATTTAATGTTTTATTGCAGGTAGACACTCGTTTTTTGCAGGTCCTAGGAGAAAAAGAAGGTCAGTTTATGGACGAGTGATTCTTGAAACAAATTTTAATAAAACAAAGGAATTTCATCCAACTCATTACCCAACGGATTCATAATAGAACAAATGAAGAATTGATTTCAATTTGAAGATTCATGTCTTATCATTGCTGCCAAAACATTTTTCAAAGAGATCATTTTTTGACATAACATCATAGTTGTTGTAACTTAATTTAGTTATTTACATATTGTTTTTAAATAAAACGTTGTTTCTTTTCTGATATTTTTTATATTTTGTGTTTCAGGTGTTGCTTCATTCAAACTGTGACCCATCTTCAGCATCAATACAGTGAACAGCTAATTCATTCTTTGCGTGCTCGCATTTCATGCTTGTGCATTTTTGCTGTTCTTTTTCTGAAGGGACAACGTTTGTGTGCACTTTTGTCGTTTTTGCTGTTCCTTTTTCAAAGGGACAGCAATTTCGTTTTACTATTCCTTTTCCAAAGGAACAACACCTTTTTGGTCAGCAATTCATTTTGTTGTTCCTTTGTCACGGGTCATTTTTCCATTCCTTTTCCACGACTCTTTTTGCTGTTCCTTTTTCACTTTTTGTTGTTCCTTTCCGAATGGAACAGCACTTCTACACTTTCACGTTTTGCTGTTCCTTTCCGAATGGAACAGCACTTCTGCACTTCCACTTTTTGCTGTTCCTTTTCGAATGAAACACCATTTTTGCACTTTTACGTTTTGTTGTTCCTTTCCAAATGGAACAACACTTCTGCACTTTCACGATTTGTTGTTCCTTTCCGAATGGAATAGCACTTTTGCACTTTTCATTTTTGTTGTTCCTTTTCCAAAGGAACGGCACGTGTGCTTTTGCTGTTCCTTTTCCAAAGGAACGGCACTTGCGTTTTTGCTGTTCCTTTTTCAAAGGAACGACACTTGCGTTTCTGCTGTTCCTTTTCCAAATGAACGCAACTTTTAGTTTTTGCTGTTCCTTTTTCCAAAGGAACGACATTTGCATTTTTCACACTTTTTTGTGTGTATTTTTGTTTTTTTTTTTTGTGCATTTCCTTTAAGGAACACCACTTTTTGAGTGTTTTTGCTGTTCATTCAAAAGAACAACACTTTGGGATTATTTTCGAGAGCAACCCTTCCTTCCTCTTGTGGGACTATTCCTAGTTCATCTCAACCACATTTTACTGATTCCCCTTCATGGCATGAAGTACACTATTTTTATAAGAACAAGAATTATGGATTCTATTGAAGCGAGTTAATATCATTCACGTTATGATCTTTAACAGGACAACTCCTTGATGATAGATTATTTTCAAAAGGGACACAATTATTTATATACTACTTTACTGCATTGTTTTCTGTTGAACATGATATTGATTGATCATCTTAATACCATGCGGGTTCCACCCTTCTGGATTATAATCTTCTCTGTCTGTAATAAATGAGATTATGGGTATATTTTTCTATTGACATGTTCAACTTCTTCCACCATCCCTGCTCTTAAGGAGTACCGAGCCTCCCTCTTTTTATCATAAAATTGTGTAATAACAACAAAATTTTGTTCACAGATGGAGGATAGGGGGTCTCATTACGAGCCAACCTACCATGTTCATAAGGTTGTAAGAAAGTGACATTCCCATTATGGCCACCACACCAGGGTTATGATCCATTGGATAGTCAAATTATCCTTGGAACAGGAGGTCTCATCACGAGCCGGCCTGATCACTTTTGCTTCATCCCAGTGAATGGCAGTGTGGTTATCTGGTTACCACGCCAGCACACTGATCTCTTCTGTAGAATAGCGTTGTAACTCTCCATTTATAAATTGAGGATCCTGGCTCATATGGGTTAAACAGCAACCCTGCCGAGGCTATGGACGCCTGCTGGCAGCAGCGGCTCTGCTTATGGTATTGAAGTTATATCTTATCGTCAATTATTATCATAATACCCTTTTCTTATTTTTTCTTTTTATCAGAGAAGTTATTTCCTTAATTTTTTTTTCCCTGTTTTGAACCTTTATGCATGAGAAATTGTTTTCAGATCAATCACATCATTTTCAGCTAGAATGCTGTCAGTTAAGCATCTTTTTAGCATATTGTTGTCCTTTTTCGTTTTGCATAAACTATCATCAATCCAAAGTGTCCTATCTCTTATTCATAACTATCTTTACACACTCTGCTATCATTATAATCATAACCCTCATTGTCTTATCATTGATATGTGTACTCTGCTTCATTCACTGATATATTGTTCATTCCCGTGCCTTGCCGTCAGCATAACCCCTCTCATACGCTTTATGGTCATGGCATTCATTTTCCAATGGGAGGGGGGAATGTATGCATTATGGGATTGCATGCGATATGATTACTGCACTCTGCCATCACTTGTTGATTTCCCAAAATATTAGTATTGCATGTATGATTGAAATTTTTGCATGCATCTTATCTATTGCTTACACTATGGATTCAAGAACATTGTATGCCAAATAGTGCTTTGTTTGCAGGAAAACAACAAGTATGGGCAGAATTCTATTCATAGCATGACCACACTATTGCACTTAACAGAAGAGGCTCGCGCACGTGAACAATTCTTCAGACATGATGTGCTTACTTGGATTCCACCTTTTGCATCACTTTCAGCACCAACTCTGCCTACATCAGCTTCAACAACTGCCAGTCCATATATGTCATTCCACATTTTTGGAGGTAAAACTTGAGGTAAAATAGCATAATTTTCTAATTTATTACGAATTTAGGAGAATTTCATGAAAATTCATTTTGAGCATTATTTATCATCCTTCATTCCACATCTTTACCACTTTCCCTTTTTCAGCAGCATATCATTTTCGAGTATGGGGGAGTGTTCCTTTCATTCATTTCTTTCTTATGACCCTGTTATTCATCTTCTTTATCATCCATTGCTATTCTTATTCATTTTCAACACCTCCCTTATTCCATGTTGTTTTACACCAAGCATAGAATTCAACAGCTGGTAGCAACCACCTCAATTTTTTTCTAGCATCGCATGAGGGCATGCTAATTTTTCAGAGAGGGGGAGGAATTGCTATGCATGATGGATGTTTTCAATTTTCTTTCTCATTTAAGGCATACAATTTCATTTTTACACAATGTAAAAATTGATTTCCATAATATTTTAAAAAAAACCATGAACTCAATTCTTGTGATTTCTGGAAAACACAGACGTATCATTAATACAAACCCAGATAATTTCAAGATAAATTGGTTCATAAAATTTCGGAAATCATGCACTCTCACCTACAGCGATTTTGTTTATATCTCATGGTCCATGCATCAAAACAGTCTGATTTTTGGATCATAAAGGCATTCATATATTATAAATTTACTTGCCAAATTTCAACAAAAGTTGGTTTGTAGTTTTTGAGAAAATGGTTAATGAAGTTTGTTGTTACTTATATCATATTTTGCTGCAACTTCATACATATAGTTGAATGTCAATATAAAAATTGTTATGCCTTCATCAAGATTACTAAAAGTGAATATTCATTAATTAAGGAAGAATTCATTTGTTCTATCCATTTCATGAGCAGAGATGAACATATTTTTTATTGCTTGGTTAACACATGGGTTTTTGTCTTTGGGTTGCATGAGGACATGCAATATATTCATGTTTTCGTTGCATGAGGACATGCAACATATTGAGTGTGGGGGTATGTTGGGCCGTTAATATGCCATTATTATTATCACTTGTGAACGCTTATTCCACCCATTTCTACCATTCTTCATCACGTCATTTATTATAAATTATTATTTAAATCCATTTTATAAATGATTTATGCTCTTATGGATGAATATTATTTATCTTCCTTTATTTCTAATAAATTGATGATTATGAATTATTTTATCAATGATGGTTTTAATAAGTTGGTTATAACATTATTCACCATTTTTAGCCTCGAAGATAATTTCCAGATTGAAGATTTGATCATTAAAAGTGCCAACTCAGAATTGCGGTTGAATAAGGAGTGACAGTTTTGCGGTTGAGATTCTGAGCAAATGAAGACGAATCTGGAAAATCAGGAACATGGGTTTTGTCCAGAACGGACCCAATTAACTTTAGTAATGAATGGTTTGCCCAAATTCGGCCTGTGTTGAGAGATTCGCAGAGTTCTTTAAGCACGATTTTCTCAGTTCTGTTATTGCGGCCGTCCTCCAAATCTCAGCTGCAAAGCCAAATTCGCCTTCTTCTTGTTGATCAATTGGTTGGAAACAATCTAATTTTGTAATAGAAATCATGTTGTACCTATATTTATTGTAACTGCTCTCTGATCTCTCTTTATTTAAATCAGAACAGAGATCAGAGAGGGAGAGGATTTGGGGAGACGTTTTATGTAATTTTCTGTTAAAAATCAACTCTGATCATTGAGTCTCATTGAGAACTGGTTCATTGTATTTTTGTCCAATGCATTAATATAAGCTTGGTGATTATCTCATCTCTGCGTCTGGATTAACTTAAGGCGGTGTCCCCTTGGAGGCTAAGGGCCCGGCCCCGGAGGACACTTGCTGCTGTATATTATCTCTTTGGTTTATGCGTGGTTTTGCTTATCAGCTTGAATCGGTAATCTGGTGTGTTTTATTACAGCTCTGTTATATTTCATATTTTGTTCTCTGCAACAAGAAAGTCGTAATGAGCATTCTAACGTATTGCTATTCCTTTAAAATTGTTAATGTAACATTGCTGTTCTCTACATAATGCTATTGTTGTTTAATTACAGAGCCTCTGTGCTGTGCACTTGTTCATTAACCTTACGGAATTCATCTTGGGAGTTATATTCTTCATGATTGTTGGATTCAGAAATAAGGCTGTTTTATTTGGAAGCATAGTCGTATCCCTGTTAATTAAGATTGATTAGATTACTATCTCAGCGTGTTGCGTGCATATATGATTTAGTAATGCTATTCATAATTTATCAATAGTTATTGCTGTTCCGTTAGTGTGTTCTGCTTGATTTGCCTTAAGAGTGAAAGATTGTTATTTGATTGCGAAAAGTGCATTTGGGTTAATAGATTAAGTTTGGTTACGACTCGCGAGACTTAGCTGTTTGTTTGCTGTTCCATTTTAGATTTGTTGTTCAATTCTTTATTTGCTGTTCTATTTACTCGCATTTGTTGTTTTGGTGTGAGAGACGATCTAAGGCTGTAGTGAGCTTTGGCATTCACTGTCTAGCTCCCAGACTCGTGGTCTATGCTCTAATTTCCTTTCCATCAGTTTCCAAAGGGATGGGTTATCGCTGCCGAACCCTTGACTGATAAGTTGCCTAGTTTTCTGAATGTGTGATTTATTCTTTTGAAGTAACTTAGTTATAGACAAGCATCCGTTTACTCTTGTATTTTTAAGCACTATACTGCAAAACATTACTCTTGAGTAAATAGCCGCCTCAGACTGAGTACACTCTTGAAATAAAAAGTCGTCCCTGGGTTGACAATTAATGTGAGATAATTAGGAGTTACAAAGACACCTTTTTATCGCTCCACATTTTGGCGCCGTTGCCGGGGAGAGTGTAGCCATTTCTAAAGAGTAGTGTGAATCTGATGAGTGCCTGCTAGGGAAGAGTTGGATCTTAAAAATGGAAGGTAAGAACCTACGTGCGGAGCATGTAAAAGCCCTGCTCCACTATCCGCTTTCCTAACAGATTTGTTGTTGCTTTGTTGGGTAGAAATAGATGTTTGAATTTTTGTGTGAATGACTAGGGAAAAAATAGAAATTTTGAAAAATGAATCACATGATTTCATTCAAGTGGTGATGTAAGCACCACCCATTTCACTAACTAATTGACAGGAACATTTGAAGAAGGAGCCTCGAAGAAACACATGAAAAACATCTTATATTATGGTAAGAAATGGCTCACGTTTCTACTTTTGAATTTCCTATCAAAGATCTAAGAGGAGTGACACAAATACACATAATTCCCCCATCTTTACCAAATTTTCATGGTTTAGCAAATGAAGATCCAGATACATTCTTATTTGAGTTCGAAATACTTTGTAGAGGATATGATTATTGTACTAATGATCAAAGATTGAAAGTGTTTCCTCTTACTCTAAAAGGAGCAACTCTCTGATGGTTCATGAGCCTAGGTGGGAATTGCATCCAATCATGGGAGGACATGAAGAACATATTCTTGAAGAAGTACCAAAGCGCAGGATACACCATTACATGCCAATTGGACCTGGCTTTATCAATTATCCATTGAAGGATAACCTTTAAGGACTTGTTTATGGCTTCAACCTACCCATTGGATTGAGGATAATACGAAGACGAATGCTCTTGCCAAAAACCCAATTTGAGAGCCAATTCAGCCATCATGGTGCTCTGAAAATGACTGCAATGGTTAGTGACAATCTCTTTGGGGATACCAAAGCGAGAGATGACTTTGTTGAATAGAAATAGGGCTGATGTTTCTCCATCGTTTGCAAAAGTAGGCATAGCCTTAGCCTGCTTCGTAAAGTAGTCTATTGCTATGATAATATACTTATGACCCTTAGCTGAAGGTGGGTTACAAGTAGTAAAATCAATACCCCACTTTGTGAATGGACTGACAGTGACAATACGAAAAAACAGAGCTAGATGAGCGCACATCTTCTGAGTATAGACTTGAAAACGATGACATTTTTTGATCGCCTCAACACAATCCTTGAAAATCGAGGGCCAAAAATATCCTGAACACAAAATATTTTGAGCTGTAGCAAGCCTAGATAAATGACCACCACAAGCTCCACTGTGGCAATCGTTCAGCACAATCTCAACTTCTTCAAGAGTCAAGAAACATCTAAGGATTGAATCAACCCCGCGATCATATAGAGTGTCACCGATAATAAGATAACTTGTTGCTAAGTGACGCAATTTATGATGCTCATATTTAAAAAAATCTAAGGGAAAATTTGAAGTATGGAGATAAAAAATGAGATCTTTGTACCAAGGATACTGTGAATATATGAGAAAAATATGTTCATCACGGAATGACTCTTCATAAATGATGTCATATTCACAGGGAAACTTAGAGATCAACTCTGCAAATATCAAATATTTTTTGGATTTGGTAGACATCAATTCGAGATTAAAATCTTACAAAATAAAAATCCATCAACTGTGTTTTCCCCCAATAACTCGCCTACTGAGAAAAAATTGAAATAGATTAACCACTGCCAAAACATAAGTTTTTCGAAGAAGGATATAATGCCTGAGCAGTTGGACAACATTAATAGTTTCCAAAGCTAATTTCTTAATGGGAGAATATCTTAGTTCAGGACCCACCAAGCCTCGACTAAGGTACTAAATAACATGCTCAAAAAGAGCATCATCCTCCTAAAACAGAACCATACCAATAGTAGATTTTGCGGCAGCGCAATACAAAATGAAATCTTTCCTATAATTAGGTGGACTCAATAATGGAGCAGAGGTCAATGCATTTTTCAAATCATCGAACGAGCACTGAGAAAAGTCATCCCAAAAGAATGGAACTCCTTTCTTTAACAACCTCCTAAATCCTTTCTTCACCTTGGCACAATTAATGAAAAATATCCTTAAGAAATTGGATTTTCCTTGTAGACTTTGAAGCTGAAAAATAGAAGACGGGGGAGGCAACTGAAGTATTTCCTCAACCTTGAAGGGATCTACCAGAATCCCTTTCGTAGACACAATGAATCCCAACAACTGACCGGATTTGACAACGAATACACACTTATTAGGGTTCAACTGAATTTTATAATAATGACATCGTTCAAAAACTTGTCGAAGATGAGAGGGATGATCAATTATCTTTCGAGAATGAGTAGCTAATTCATCCAAATATGTTTCGATAATATGTTTGATGTCATGGAAAGCATAGGACATGGCCCGCTGGAAGGTGGCTCCAGCATTTTTAAGGCTAAAAGGCATCTGTTTGTAGGCAAATTTACCCAGGGGCAAATAAACACAACCTTTTTCTGATCTTTAGGACGGATAGTAATATGATTGTATCACGAGAAACCATACATGAAGGAGAAAATTTCATTCCCTGCACACTCATCAATCATCTGACAAATAAACGGTGTTGGGTAATTATCTTTCAGACACGCTTTATTTAAATACATGTAATCAATGCAAACTCGGATCATTCCTTGTTTCTTGTCCATAGGTACTGGATTCAAAACCCACTCAGTTAATGGAACGGGGTATATGAAACCCACCTTTGAAATCTTCTCAACCTCAGATTTTATAGCTGCTACCTTCCTAGGGTTGACTGGATGAAGCTTCTGTCGGATAGGCTTAGCATTTTCGTAAGTCATGATCTCATGTTGGACAATAGATGGATCAATTCTAGGAATTTCCTCATAAGACCAAGCGAACACATCCCAAAATTATCTGAAGAGATCAGTGTAATTCTGAATCTCTTCAGGGGAACATTCAATTCCAATGAAGACATTCTCAATAACGTTGAGATTTTTGGAGATGTTCACCGGGGTCGTCTAAGAAATTATAGCCATGTTCCCTTAAAACAAAACCTGTGTTGGAGCTAAAGGGTTCAAGACAGGGTGAAGAGACAGGGATATACAATCTTGATTCAACTTCTCGCAATTCTGGTAGAAAATAGAACCAATGATGAAATCAGCCCACTGTCTTTCCACACCAGTCATGGATTCAAGAATAGCCTCTTCAGATGGAAGAGTAGTATAAAGGAAATCTTGAGAAGAATATGAACTAAGAGTCCAAGCCGGAGCCACATCTCCTTCCAACTCCTCTGGTGAAAGAGAAACTGGAACGAAATATGTAGATTCAACAATAGATTGATAGGAAATCTTTGCTGTAGACATAGGGAATTCCATTGCACCCACTTTACCTTCCTCTAATGTGGAGTTAGGAGAAGGAAAGGTCCAAGGATCCAAAAAATAATTAGTTTGAAAGAATTCTTTTTGAGTAGGAACCCTAGAGGATGAGATCAAAAGTGCCCATCAACGAGGTATACATTCCAACCCCCAAATTCTCAATAGGTTGCTTGGCATTATTCACCAAGGGTACAGTTGAGTCAGTAGATGCATTTGGATCTATAGGAGAACAATCCATCTGATCAACAGTGACAATCATCCCTTTGTGGGGAAAACATAAGATGCGAAATAATGATGAAGCAATAACATCCATCTCATATATCCAATTATGTCCCAGCAGAAGGTTGTAGTCAAATTTCAATCAACTATGTTGAACTAAATATTGAAAGTTTTACCCCCAACACAGATGGGTAAAGCTGGAAGCATTAGGGGAATTTTGAGGTCTAAAATGGGCCTCCTAAGAAACATGTACAACCAAAATAAAATTTATAAGAACCAATAGGATTAAATATGATTATGTCAACCATGAGAGATGATACACCATTTTTTAAGTAAAAGGGTAAAAATATTAAAAAACAATAAAATAATAAAACTACATTTTCAACTCGTATTTTCAATTTATCTCCTAAATTTTTTACTCAAATTTCAAGTGGGAGTACTCATGGGATGAAAAATTTAATTCCTCATCCAAGGAGTACCCATGTTGGAGACTTTTGATGGACCTTGCTACACGAAAAATGAGAAATACATGAAAAACGTGATTGTAATCACATTTTTCATGTATTCCCTACAACAATATCCATCAAGAAGTTTTAAGGTACTCCTTGAATGAAAATTTTTCATCCAATGGCTACTTTGGGAGATAAGTTAATGCAATTAGCATAGTTTTCTTGAGGTGATGATGTAATCAAATCTTATTTTATTATTTCCACTATTATTTTATAATTTCCTTAGGAGGCCCATTTTATACCTCAAAATTCCCCTAATGAATGCCATGTGGCCTATGAGAATGACCATCAAATGCAGTGAGAAGATTAGGTGAAGGCACAAATTAAGGGGATCCAATGGGTTTCCAACATGAGTTAGACTTGACACATGTGGAAGCACCCTCATCGACTACTCTTCAAAAAATATTGATCTTCCGATATGCAGAATTAATCTAAAAAGCCATGTGATGAGGAAGTCTCTTCTTAAAATTGGACATATCAAATGTGATCATAAGAGAGTTTTTTGGATCAACAGCCCCGATCGCAGTGAGAAATGCACTCCTTTGTGTTGGGCATGATTGGAGTACCTCTAACGTAGACATGGCACAAGGAATTTAAGCCAGATCTTCTACAATAGAGTAGTTATGGGCAGCCTTGGAATTAGTATTAATCGTCATACGCTTAGTAGACCATTTCAACATCCGAGGTATAGGCTCAACTGTAGGCCTCTCTATATGGAGTGGCTCATGAATTACTAGGGGTACCCTTAGCTTTTGAAGACTTAGCTTCACCATAATCACAAGATATCATAGCGATATCAACGTGAGCACTCATCATATATACATTTGAGGAATTTTCCCCTTCCTAATTGCCCCCGATGGGAGCACTAGTATTAGCATTTGTGCTAGCAAGCAACTTCTCCCCTTGGGGCAAAGGGTTTGTCAATACAGCCTGGGAGCTAAAGGAACCCTGCTGAGCTAACAAACACTGAGCATCATGAATTTTAGGGCAGAGATGAGTAAGATGGTCTCTGGTGCATAACTTGCATGGAAACTTAACCTTCTTCTTATTGTCTCTGTTACCCTCTCCAAAATTATCGATGGATCTGTTCACATTACCCTTCCTATCCTTTTCTTTCTTCTTATTATTCCTTCCTTTCTTCTTCCCATCAGATTGTTGATTTCCTTTTGGGTTAGAAGCTTGAACAACGTTAATATTTAAGGGATGGGAAGGGGTTGACAGCCACGATGTAGCCTAACCAAAAGGAGCATATTGTAAAGATAACTATTGTATTTGATTCAATAGGTTAGCCATGCCACTATCAATCAAACCGACAAGCCCGTCAGCATGAGGAACAAGCTTCGTTTTCGCTAAATCCACTTTGGAATGAGGAGCATCCGGAAAAATATTATTAAGGAATCTAGAGTGAGAATAGATTAGCTCTAACTGCTGGGCCCTAAAGATAGCCTATTATTCATAAAATACCCATAAAAGGGATATATCCTTCAAGATTTATGGCTGCAGATATTTAAGAAACCATTCAAGAAGGAACTCATTCGGAATTTGGGCTTTGATGAGCCTCTTCCTTATCCTCCATTCCTGAATATGATCATAAATGTGTGTTGCCTTATCCTGCTGGAAATTTGCCAGTAGATCAGTCCCGATATCATAATGAACATACAACTAGAAATGGTTATAAACATAGTAGCCAACTCGCCAAAAGCAGCGAAACTACCTCCTGTCAGCTCAATGTATCATTTTATAGCATTTCCAGTTAGGGTGCATTGAAATAGCCTCAATCTAAGTGAATCGCCGAGAAGGGAGTTCGATGAACACCATAAATGGAAAGTGGTAACATGGTTAGTTGAATCCTCACCAGTCTTCCCTTCAAACTTTGGAATATGTGAGGGAAGTTTAGTAGGGACCGAGGCCAACCCGAGCCGTATTTAATCTGATCATTCATCAATTTTGATAAATCTGGCAAGTTCAAAGTTGCCAGGAAAGGTAAGCGCAGAGGAGCTTAAGAATTCCATCCCCCAAAGGAAGGATTTCCAAAATTTTGAAAACAATATCCTGGATTTGTTGAGGCACTAGGTTTCCAAATATCGTTCGTAGAAAATGCTGAGCCATAGAAGAATCCTTATGGCCCAAAAGCATTCAGAGAAGGATCCCCTCCCATCATAGGATTACCATAAACAGGGATATTCCCCCCAATCTAAGTGTTGAATGAGGATGAAACCCCTTGATAAGGGTTGAAAGAATTGGCGAATGGAGATAAACCCTGTGAAGCACCTACAAAAGGGAAAGGAGTATTTCCTTGCTGACCAGATAAAAACTAATTCCAAGCTCTAGGGTTCTAGCCTTGAAAAAAATTGGAGCTTTGACCTTCGAGGAAAGGATTGAAACCTTGACTTTGAGAGGTAAAAGGAAAATATCCTAAGGAAGTGTTTGAATGAGGAATGTGACCACTTCCTAAGGGGAAACCCTGAAAAGAGGCTGGCCCACTAGCCATGGAAGGCATAGGTGTGGAGACAATAGAAGAAGCAGTGAAGGGAACAAAAGGAATTCCATTAGATGGCATTCCAAAAGGAAAGGGACCAGAATGGGAAGGAAATGCTTGGGTGCCCCCACTCGTAGGTGGAATAGAGGTAGAGCCAAACATAGAAGCATTGCAAATGATCGTCGAGATGGAAATAATACCCCCACCTTCAACTAAAAGAGGAGTATGTACATTCACAGTGTTGATAGCCTAAGCTGTGTTCCCAACCATGGCCATCGAAAGAAAGGGATGAGGATAGGGGCTAGCTGGTCTCTGAGACGCAGGCCCAACGTATAAAAGAATGTCCATAAAAAATTAGCAGGAAGTGGAGAGGAAGGAGTACCTCGATATTCTGGGACTTCTTCTACTTCAAATTCATTTGCTGGAAAAAGGAATCTAGAGATGAGTGGAGTACTCCTCTCTATATTACCACTAGTACTAGGACCACCCACAGAAATAACGACCCCAGTCGTAGGATCACTCTCTGATGCGTTTGAAACTAATGGATGAAAATCACGAGTAGAATTGCTCCTACACCTTCTTGAAGAAGGCTCGACACTCACAGGAGAAAGCCCACAAATCCTCTCGATCGACGAGGTGATCGGTCAACCACTTTTAATAATTATGAGATTAATTAGACTCAAAAAATTATGAAGCTATGGAAATCTAGGAGAAAAGAGCACACTCTATAAAAAATCCCTAAGATACAGCAGTCAAGCAGCCTCCAAGTATTTCCGCTCTGGGTGATTAGGAACGGACACCAAAATACAATAAAACTAGTAAAGGGACCTTCCAAAAATAGTCTGGGGTAATTACGCCCCAGACCTACTAGCAAAGGTAACAAAAACAATTACGTGGACCTCCTAACAAAAGCCTTTGCCAGTGCAAGTACCCGAGCTTCATAAGGGAAACCCCCATAAGTACTAATGATAGTGATACAATGTCTACCTCAAGTACCACAAGCATTCCCCCCCGCAGTCACCTGTGTGATACCTAGGAAAGTCAACTAAGGGCACCATTTCGTATCGGCAGCCGTGCGGAACTGTCTTTGGTCAAGATTCAACAAATAGGAGAGGGGCTATTTCTCTTCTCTTCCTTCACTTGACTCTCTAGAGGAGAGCTTTCCCGATCCACTTAATAAATTTGGATTTCACTCATTAATCAACTTCTACATTTGAGATTTTTGAGTGGCCTTGGAGAGTTAACTCCCCACTCACCTATTCCAAGGCCCTATGACCTAGACTAGTTGGTGTATAGTTAATGACAATGCAAAAAACTTCTAGTTCATTTTAATTATCACTTTATTTTGAATGGTTGTTGTTTAAGTCAAGGGTAGATGAAGAATGAAGCTTATGATGTTTTCGACACAAAAGAGAAATCAATAGAAAACCAACTACATGAATGTGCAATTTTTCTTTCGATGAAAATAGATTTCACTTGGGTTCTACGAAACAACTAAAAACTATAAATACTTCTTTTCTTTTCGATATCACTCTTCACACACTTAAAAAGCTATAAAAAAGACTAGAATTCTTAACGGTGCAACTAATGCAAAAAATACCTATGATAAATGAAAATCCTAGGACTACTCACAAAGGGAAGCAAATGAGTTTTTCACTAAAGTTGATTTGATCACTTTGACAGAAAAGCAGAGACAATTCCCAAACAATTTTTTTTTTGGGCACAAAACAATGCCAAAACAACCTGATATAAAAGAGAAAAATCCAGGCAAGGACTCTTCTCGAAACCAAGCCAACAAACCAAAAATGAAAAACTAGCAAATTTCTCCAAAAAGGATGAAAAACGTGAAAAGAAAACCAAAGAAAAAGCAACAGAAAACAAAAATGTTTTTTGGCTTTTCACTTTTTAAGGGAAACAAAGAAATTTCGTCGAGACTAGCACAAAACTACCAAAGGTCTCAAATCAAGGAATTGAGCCAACAAGAAACTTCTAATTTCACAATCCAACTATGGAACTTTCATAGCAGAACTTGATAAATGAAAGAGAAGTAACTAACTCAAGAAACTAATTTGAAACAGTAGAATCAACTTCCAGGAAGAGAAACTTCAAGAAATCAAGAAAGACAACTTCAAGATTCACTGGGAAAACTCATATCAAGAAACAAGAAAAGCATGCAAGTCAAGAAGGAAAAAACCAAGAAGTGAAGCAATGCATAAGGCAAGCATGAGAAAAATGACAAAGAATCATTGTTCTGAACTATCAGAACAACCACGAACTTCAGAAAGAAGTCCCGGTGCAAGAGCCACCACTGAAACTTCACTGAAAAGTTAAAATCCTAGGTTGACTAGGTTTTCACACAAAAAGGAGAGAAATTGACATACAACCAAATGAAACACTATCTAGACACCTAAAAGATTCTACAGAGATGATCAGCAACAGGCAGGAAAGACTTACAGGGCTTCAAAATTCAAATTTCCAAATTTTATTGCGCATATGCAAATCCACTGTGTGAAACACGTGTGTATACTCGTTTGTATCTAAAGAAACTCGCATATACGCAGATTCCTTTGGAAAAAATATAAGGTATACACAACTGTGTAAACACCAAACAATGTATAGAATTTGCAATAAAGAAAAATAAAAAACCCAGACCTAATCCAGAAAGTCAGGACTTCTGCCTAGATGAGAAAAGAACCTACAGGACTGAAAAAGTGATCAAACTGATAGGGAACCCAAAATATAGAGTAAAACAACTCAAGCTAGGAATTACAAAGATATAATCCCCAGTGGAGTCGCCAGTTCTGTTGCGGGAAAAAATACTCTAAGGTCTGGGTTGAAGGACCTAACAACACTGAAGGCATATCATCACAAGGACCGCTCTAGTTATGAGTTATAATGCTTGAACTAGAAAATGGAGTATATGCGACCTTACCCGTGTGTCCTATGTCTGGGGTCAATCTTGTAGGATGCAAACCCTTTGCTACTCCTCGTGCTTCAGATCCTACAAATCAATCAAGACAATCACACAAACTAGGTGCACAACATATATATCCTAGATGTCAGCATTTTAGCACATATAATCTCATAAAAATAACATGAAATAAACCATTACAAGATCATTTAACATGTAAAGGAGACATATAACACAAAGACATAAAGAACAATATGCAACATCTTTTATTGATAATATGTAAAGAAAAAGTGGAGAAATCACCTGAGATTTTCCATGAATCCAAGCGAAACCATCTGCTGGATCCGTCTAGCCCTAGCCTCGCAAAGCTTCTTCCATAAAGGGTACACAAAGGATGTCACATAAAGGGGGGGTGAACATCACAATGAAACAAGGGTTTCCTGAACTTGGGAAATATCAGACTTGATCATGGCTATAATAGGCTATAATATCAATAGAATTCTCTCTCCTCCTTTAGGCCATTCCCTTGAGGTGTATTTATACCTCATCAAATCAATTTTTTCAGTTGGGAAATAGTTTTGCCACGGGATGAGGTAGTTAAGTTACAATAAAAACCTATAAACCCCACCCAATTAATAGGGAGTTTTATATTTTTTTAATATTTTAAATTGTATACATAGGTCAAATATGAGTGGACCCGCGTTTGCACGCAGAAAATTTTGGGCAGAATCACATATGGAATTCAAACTATTTTTTAAGAAGTTGAACCAAGTCTAAATGGAAGGGCTTCCCAAGGCCAATGTATAAGTCATCAAGTATATAGAGGTGATAAATGATGTTACGAAAAAGAGCTACGTAGAAACAAATCCCATATTATTCCATATCGGAAATGATTTGATAAAATAGAAATAAACAAAAAGAGAATGGCAGGTATGTGTTTAGTTAAGAAACTCATGGTTTAGATATGCAAGAGAAAATTTAAACAACATAAACTCTTATCCAATACCAATTTCCTTGTGTAAATATGTTACGACACTTCAACACAGTAAGGCTGAGATTAGTGGTGTTTCCTGCATTCTGACGGCCAACATGGTTCCATGAAACTAGTCAATGTGATGCATGGTTGCATAAAACCTGTTCATAATTAAAAATATATTGGTTATATATATTTCATAGAGTCCTTAGTGGATTAAAAAGGTTGAAATACTACAATATTCCATCTAGGAGCAAGCATCTCATTCATAGAGATCACATTCTCTGCATATATCAAAGGTTAACACCTGTAGCCCCATATCCACCAGTTTGGGACACTATCTACATTTGAAATACATCAAGCCTGAGAACTCTTCATCATCCAAGGGAAGAACAAGCATATAGAAGGTGTATATAGTGGGGTAAATTTTACATCATATGTATTTATCCTAAGTTAGAAAGCTTTTGAATATATGCGCTATAGCCCTAAATATTATGTTCATTTGTGTTATCCAAAGTTTGGAAGGCATATGCTTTAAATCAAAGTTCACTGCACATGTATTAAGGTTGGTAATGTAGAAATTTTAATACAAATTGCATGTATTGACTGGAATCTCCTGATCTAACAATAATATGCTACTGTTAAATACATAATCGTTTCTACTTATCTTTGCGGAAATCTAAAACACAATCGCCAATTACAATATCATGAAGAAATATCAATCACACATAACACAAATAATTTAACTGGGGAAAGCTTATAGCTAAAAACCCCACTATATTCTATTATGTATTATATCATGGATAATGAAAAATTACATAAAAATCTCTAATCCAAGAGCTCTCAGTACATGAGCTAACTGTCTCACACTGTCATGCAAAACCTAGCAAGTTCCTTAGCCAATTTACTGCCTCCAGACAACCTTCCTCCATTGCACAATCCATGCTAATAGAAATCCCTAAATGAGTGCAAATCCTGCTTGCCTTGACTACGCAATCCTCATGCGCACATACAATGTGTGTGTGGTTGCATGTGTGCAACCGATAATGTCACAAATGATAGTCAACTTCCCTTTCACCTAGAACTCAATTGGGTCTCCACTGGATCTGACATGCATGCAGTTAATAATAGTAAATATTTACTTGCATGTGAGACCACTGATTGTGAATTAATTAATAATTAATTCACTAGATCTCTCACTAGTGTATCTTCAGTTACAACTAGAAAAACTGAGTTTAACTCACTTAACTGAGTTAAACTACTTTACAACTTGCATAACTACACTTCCAACTCTGTTACAACTTCAAATCACTCAGTTACAACTAAGTCAACCTGCATGTCCCACCAACCAACCTCTTAACCAAAAATTCCTATAGCTAACTGATTTTCCACTTCAGTTAACTATTTCCAAGTGCTCATTGAGAATAGAATATAGTTTATTGTCCAAATATTATTAAGGGATAATAATAGTCTACATGCATCTATAAATAGACATGCAATCTATAAATAGTACTTGCACAAACATCTATAAATAGACATCATCTATAAATATAATTTAAATAGAAATCCTCCTAAAAATAGCCTAAGGCTCCATCCTAGTGTAGATGCTTAATTTTCACTAGGATCTTCTTGTTGAATCTGAACACTCCCTCTCAACAAGAAATGGATTATCCTTCACCCAGATCCTGTCTCTATGGTATTCAAATTTGCTCCTGGTGAGCACCTTCGTCAGAATGTCTGCATCTTGATATTCCGTAGGAATGTACTAAAGAAAAATGATTCTCCTCTACACACAATCTCTTAGATGATGGTACCGGATATCCATATTCTTAGATTGATCATGAAACACAGGATTAATTGAGAGTTTAATGAAACTCTGATTATCAAAATGAATCACCGCCAGATCTAAATGAGAATCAAACAAACCAACCAAGATATTTCTAATCCAGATATCCTCACATGCAGCTTGACTCACTACCATGTATTCCGCTTCTGCTGAACTGAGTGCCACGTATCTCTTCTTCTTGCTGTACCAAGAAATAATTGTAGACCCAATGCTAAAGATCCCCCCTGATGTGCTCTTTCTGTCAATTGGAATGCCTGCCCAATCTGCATCCATGAAGACATGCAACTTCACCTCATCCATCTATTTGTACCATAAACCATACTTTGATGTGCCCCTCATGTATCTCAAGACATGTTTTCTTGCCTTCCAAAAGAGCTTGGTAGGCTTAACCATACCTTGACTCAATTGGTTAACGGCATAGCAAATGTCCGATCTCGTGTTCACTAGATGCATTAGCGAACCCACTAATTATTGATAGACAATAGCATCCACTACTTCTCCAAAAGTAGCATCCTCTTTCCTCCAATTTCCTGGAAGAGGCGTATCCATGGGTTTGCAGCCCTCCATGTGAAACTTACTCAGTATCTCCCTTGCATACTTTCCTTGAGACACAAAAAGTTCACCATCTCACTACCATATTTCCAATCCAAGGAAATAATGAAGGAGGCCCATATCCTTCATTTCTAACTCCCTTGCAAGGTACTCCTTGGATGAGTATATCAAATGCTCATCACCAGTCAATATTAAATCATCAACATAAAGAAAAATGATTAAAATATTACCCTCCACCACAATTTGGTATAGGTTTGCATCTGCTTCACTTTTGGTGAAGCCCAGTCTGGTGAAATATCTGTCTATTTGAGTGTACCAAGCACGAGGTGCTTGATTCCACCCATACAATGCTCTTTTGAGTCGGCACACTTGACTCACTGCTGAAGATTTTGAAATGTTCAGGGTGCTCTATGTACACCTCTTCCTCAATGATCCCATTGAGAAACACAATTTTCACATCCATCTGATGAATGTGCCAGCCCATCTGCGCTGAGAGAGCAAGGATGGTTCTTATGGAAGAATACCTTGGGACATGTGTAAAGGTCTCTTCATAATCTATCCCCTCAATCTGTGAGAAGCCCCGGGCTACAATTCTGGCCTTGTATTTCTCAACACTACCATCAGCAGCTTGCTTTACCTTGTAGATCCATCTTGAACCTACCACTGATTTATCAACCGTCCTTGAAAAATTTTCCCAAGCACTGTTTTTGACAATGGAGTCATACTCCTCCACCATTGCATCTACCCATGTAGGCTCCTGCCCTGCTTCCTGAAAGGAAGATGGTTTAGTCACTATAATATTCCAAATTAGGAACAACTACACTATTGGGAATATCTCAAGATATTACCAATATGGAGATCAGCAATACATAAACATGAGATGGAAAATAGCAGTGAATGCATTAATACAAGAATGCCAGAAGATTCACATAACCATTACATTGGATCAACAATGTATACAAAATCTTGAGGAAATGATCTCTCAAGCTAGGAAATGGAACCTCAATGAAACATATACATGAAAAATGGAGAAACACTGCTATACAAAAGAAGCCCTGGCTATGACTGCACAATCCATGAAGGCGAACTGCTGAAAAATATTGTCAATACATAGATACAACAATATATAGCTCAAATAAATAAGGGGGAGCAAGATCTCAACCGCTGGAAACAAAAATACACAATCCTCAAAAGGATTGGCTGAAATATACACAAAATGGAGAATCTGCAGAAATGCCGGAGTTGCTGGGCAGCAGCTGCAACTCAGAAATAGAACTAGATGTAGATAGCTGATGTTGCTGCAAATGATGGCTGAATCTCATCCAAAGGATCTCTCAAGTGAAAGGCTGATCCAATCCCTGAATATCTCACCCTCCAAAATAGTGGAGCAAGTCCCCACTGTAATTGCACTCAGAAATAACGCAGTCTAGAGAAGGGACTGCGCTGTTGGTGAAGAGAAATGCTTGGCCTGATGCCAATGATCTAAAATATGCTTAGGAATCTCCCTCACTAACCTCCCAGAGGAATAGAAGCTCCCTCCTCTGAAATATGAGCCAAGGAAATGGTGTGTGGAGTCCTCCACTGCAACACCCAACAACACTACGTTATACTTGAGCAGAAATAACGCAGTAAATGAAAGGAGTAGCTTTGGCCTTGAGCCAAGAGATGTGGAGAATGAAGAAAAATCCCTCAAGAGGCCTCTCAAGAAGGTGAAGAAATCCTAAACAGGAATTTCGCGGCAATTCTTGCTAAACAGCAAAAGAATGCACAATGTCTGAATAGACAATGAAATTGTTTGGTCAATTTAGTGTGTTCTAAATTGCTCCATTAATTTGTCAATCCGGGATTCGTAAGCTGACGAAGTGTGGCGCACTATATGTGCAAGATAACCTATCTCTTACTTTTTTGTCGTTTTTGGTTTTTTTTTTTTTTTTTTATCTTGGTTGGTTTCCTAATGGAAATTCTAAAAGGCAAGTATGGTTATGATTGTTCAAGGCAATGATGTCCTTTATAATGATTTACCAAACTTCAAAACTCAAAAGGATTTTGAAATATACAATGAGAAAATTAGTTCCTAAAAGGAAATGAAAATGTGCTACTATTCTAGTTAAACAAACAGTGAACTATTGATCATGAAAACCATTACCCTTGCTGCTGTCTAAACACAAAAGAAACTGTACTCAAAGAAAAGATTGCAAGTAAAGTAAAAATAAAATCAAATTACATCAACTCATATTCTGACCCCTCACCATTAGTCTCGCTATGGCTTTCGGAGGTAATCATAAACAACTTGAGCAATCTGATATCTAATTTGCTAAAAAATAAACTAATATCAAATTACACACTCATACTTCAATCCCTCACCATTAGTCTCGCTATGGCTTTCGGAGGTAACTGATAATGACATGAGAAATTTAATATCTATCTTGCAGAAAAGTAAACTAATATCAAACTATACACTCATACTTCAATCCCTCACCATTAGTCTCGCTATGGCTTTCGGAGGTAACTGAAAATGACATGAACAATTTAATATCTAACTTGCAGAAAAGTTAACTAATATCAAACTACACACTCATACTTCAATCTCTCACCATTAGTCTCGCTATGGCTTTCGGAGGTAACTGAAAATGACATGAGAAATTTAATATCTAATCTAACTACTAAAGCAAATGTGCAAGACTGAAATAAACAAAACAGTGCTGGAATTAAACAAAAACTAAGAAAAGTAAATTAGCAGAAGGACAATATTGATTCCATGTCATTAGTCATTATAAAAAGATGTGCAAATGCCCGGGCTGCCTATTGTAATCTGGAACAAAAACACTGATCAGTTAACAACAATATAAAACATAAAAGATTATGAACATAAGTAAAATGTAAAGCATGAAAGATTATGGACAAAGATGAAATGTAAATACCATGAAAGATGTAATCTATATACACGTGAATGACTATGGCACAATGAACATAAAGAAATGAAGCATGAAACTATACAGTAATACACAAAACCTCAGCGTGTGCAGGGGCCCTCTGCACAAACCTCGGGCAACAACTTTCAAATACGAATTATGCTTTTGAACAAAGTCTTCTCATATATTAAAATACGGTCATAACAGAGAAATAATGTCACAGCACAATGGCGATGCAATTACATTACAGAGCTAACTATTATGCATATGAGAACACATTATTTATAATAGAGGGTGATATAACTAATTCCCTAAAGTCTGCGCTGATAGAAGACACGTGAACCACCACGTCCAGAGATCTAGCATTATGGCTGCCATGAGGATTAAATCTATGGAGAGTGGATGTTGGATTCGGCTTATGGAGCCATTTACAGGTGTTGATGTGTCTCCCGTGATTTAGAAACGGCCACGCAAATCTCCACGTGATGAGAAACAGAGTTATGTCACCGTGGGACTCTTCGGTTGACCACCACTTGGCCACCTTTGACCACAGCCTTCTTAGGTGAATTTGACTGAGCCAATAGGACACGATCCATGTCCATGTCATTTCTAACTTGCCCATGTGGCTCGATTTTCCTGAAGACACCTGCAATATAGACTTTAACAAAATGGCTGCGGAAAGTTGCAGCAGTTGCGGAAAGTGACAAGATTCCGTAGCTAAATGAGCAAAAATCTAAATCAAACAGCAGACACAAAACATAGTTAAAAACCATTTTAGATGCTCTTTTACAATTAATATGCAATGATATTGATGACTTAGAGGGTCCAGGTGAATGAAAAAGGTCTAGAAAGGTGTATAAGAAAGATGCAGATTTGAGACTCAACATACCCCCACTGTGAAGGTGTTGCATGTCCTCATGAAACCAAAATTTTGATAATCCTTCTTCAATTCATATGCCTTGACACCTCTGCCAGTACATCCAGTCCTCTTCTCCTCTTCCTTGGTGCTGCTAACATCCTGGGCTTCTTCATCAAACATCTGAATTTGATATTAATCAGTGCTCTACTTAACTTCTGGAATTTCTTCTTCAATTTCCTGTTCTTTTTCTGCCATAGTCCTAGATGTAGCATGGTATTGTCATGAATGATCTTGTCCAATTTTCTTTGTTCCTTTAATGCCTCATTTTCATTTTTAATGTGTCTATTTAAAACCTCCAACTCAAAGACTTCTTATTTCAATGATTGGACTAGATATTCTTTTGCTGTGTGAGGCTGAGTGGATGAAGTGCTGGGACCCGTGGCTGCTCTTTCTAAATATTCTATATAATCATATACTTCTTGCTGCTTTGGGTCTATCTCGGGTGTCGTTTTCATTGGGCTGTCCCCAAAATGCCGTGGAGGAGAATTGACTTCAAAATCTGGCTGAAAAGGACTCATATCAACATCTTGAGAACTAATTTCAACATTTGACTGAGAATGCGGTGGACTATGTTCAACGTCTGGCTGAGAATGAGATGGACTATGTTCAGCTGAAGTTTGTTCAGGTGTTTCTTCTCCCAAATCAATAAAATGGGGTCCTTTTGTTTGTGTTTTCCTCAACTTCCCTTTAAGTCTGGAACTTCTTCTTACACGCTGTGGACCACTATCTTTTCCTTTTTGTTTTTCTTTTCCCCTCTTTTTGGCCATAGACGACTGTTCCTGAAGGTGAACTAGTCTCTCAGATAACACTTGATGATCTTCTTCGGAGGAGGGGTTTGATGCACAACCTCAATGTTTCTTATTTCTTTTGATTTTATAGGCTTTTTACCCTTGATTTCTTCCTTTCTCCTTTTTGACAGTCTTTCTTCTTTACTAGTTCTTTAAACTGTAGTAGTAGGAGTACTTTGAGTTTCATCATTTGTTCTCTTTCTCCTACTCCTTCTTGATGTGCTGCCTTTAGGAATTTCTTGGGGTTCTTCAAAGAAATTTCTAATAAAAAATTGTTCCCATGTGTCCTTTTTCTCTTTTAACTGTTTTTCAATCAAAATTTTCACAAGACCATGGTGATACAAATGTGGTTCCACGTCCCCTAGATGCTTCTGGACGGTCACAGACATCTTCTTCAAACTATTTAATAAAAAGTATGGCAGATTGAGGGTCTGGTTGTCTAGAAAATTCATCAGCAATCGGGTATGATACATGTACATTGACCCAAAACGGCCCTCACAGGTGATAAATTTTTGAATGACCAACAATAAAGTGGCCCACTCTTCTTTCAAAGCATGAACAAGAATTCCCTTTTAAAAAATAGTTACATCCATACCTGGGTTACGAAGGATTAATCTCCAGGCTTCATCACTAATACTCTTGTTCTTGAACCAACGTTCACCTTCTTGAGGAAGTTCTGAAGCAGCTGCTATGGATGCCTCATTCACCGTAAATTTGAGGTCCCCAATTTCTACTTCCAGACCATTGAAAGACATTGCAAAAGCTTTTGTCACCTCTTTATGGTAGCCTCTAAACTTTTGGATGAACCGAAGCCACTTTGCCTTTTTCAATATGTCTCTGACTTGCGGGTATCCTTCCATGAATTTAGGTCCTTCTGGTTCTGTTCTCAACAACTGACCCATCCTTCTTTCTGCTCTTTAAAACTTGTCTGCGTGAGGAGGGTTCAACGGAGGTAAGACGGCTGAATGAGAGGAAATGAGCACGATTTATGGAGGAGACCAGTGACTGTAGGCGGATATCAAAGAATGGGTATACGGAATGTAGTGTAACAGAGAACAAAATGGGGTGAAGTGGAACAGAGAAGGGTTACATGAGCACAGTGGAAATGCAGCTGTGAGATCAATAGAACAGTAGGAGGAGTATAACGCATCTGGAATTATTTAAAATTGGGTGGCTGCAGAGTAAATGTAAGCACGTTTATGAAACGGCTACGGATTTTATGTGGCTGAAAGAAGCCGTAGTCAAATCAACCACGTTTCATCATCACAGGTGGAGTATCGGAGTATGAGTGAAGATCGGAGGTTTGATTATGGGACCGTTTGAAAATGAATGCAAGGATTGTGGGAGGATCATATAGAGATCTTGGAATGGTTACGGAGTTTTTCAACACAATCATTGCATATAATGGAGCTATGGTTTATAACTATGTAAAAATGTGCTTGAATGCCATTTGAAATAAATTTTTACTCATACCTTGGAATTCTTGCCATTTTTCATTGGTCTTCAATTAGTTGCTCCTCATTGATATCTTGAATGCCCCATGTCTTCATAATATGTCTTCATACCTGCATTTGATTTCATGATTGTTGAACTAACATCTGGCTGTACATTTAAAAAAAAAAAAAACAGAGTGGTAGCTGCAGAATCTGCTTTCGGCTGCGGAAACTGGTGTCAGCTGCGGAAATAGGTGTCAGCTGCGGAAACTGACACAACTATTATTTGGGTGAATGGAAATAGATGGATGATAACTGACTGAATGAAAATGGTCATGAAAGAAAATTTTATTGGTTAAATGAAATGAAACAGATGAAATGAAGTGAAATGGAATGAAGTGGAGTGAAATGAAGTGGAATGGAATGAATTGGAGTGAAGTGGAATGGAATGGAGTGGGTGGTCACAAAAATTGTGAAATGAAAGAGAGATTTTTTTGGAAAATATAGGGTGTCAGGTGTTCCTGATTTTCACCCTACATTTTCTGTATAAGACTGCCAATCAATGATTGGTTTTCAGGCTCATACAATTTTTTTTATTTTTTTTTATTTTTTTATTTTATTATTATTATTTTTAACTGAAAAGAACAAAGGCTAGGCTGGTGGAGAAGAAGAATTCTTCTGTACCAGCCTGATTGCAGAATTTTCTTGAAACATTTTGACAAATTCCTATTTTGAGAGTGGCTTATGATAGACTTTTAATCTGTGGCCATTCACAATAAGAGGATTTTGAAATTCATCAATGGTCTTGATTCTTACTACTCCATTGCTAAAGATCTTGTCAATCTCATATGGCCCAAGCCAATGAGTCTGAAATTTTCCTTTAAAATCTTTAAACTTGGAATCAAATAACAATGCCCAATCTCCTTCTTGAAATTTCTTCTCTTTGATGTATTTGTCATGCCATTTAGCTCTTTGATATTGAACTAGATCAGTTCTTAGAATTGCCTCTTGTCTGATCTCATCTAGCTCATTCAACTGCTCCATTCTATGCTTTTGAGCTTCTGATAAATCCATCCCCAACTGAACTGCTATCTTGAAGTTCTTGACTTGGAACTCAATGGGGAGTAGGACTTCTTTCCCATAAACAAGTTCATAGGGAGAATGTCCTGTTGTATTTCTCCATGTAGTTCTGTAGGCCCACAAGGCTTCAGGAAGCCTTTCCGCCCAATCTCTTCTGTGTAGATGAACAGTTTTGGTGATGATACTTTCAAGAACTTTGTTTGTAGACTCCACTTGACCATTTTCTTGCGGATGGTAAGGAGTAGATCTTCTGTGCTTGATTTTGTATTCTTCCATCAATCTCTCCACCAAGTTGGATGTGAATTGGCTTCCTTGATCTGTCACAATTTCTCTTGGAACACCAAAGCGAGTAAAAATATCCTCATAAAGAAAATGAACAACTGAATTTTCAGTAGCAGATACTAATGCTTTGGCTTCTACCCATTTAGTAACATAATCAATACAAACCAATATATACTTCTTTTGCTTAGATGGTGGATTAATAGGTCCTATGAAATCTAAAGCCCATTTTTCAAAGGGTTCGATGAGTACCTGTGTTTGCAATGGCATTTCATTTGAAAGGGTAGGTTTCCCTACTCTTTGGCAGCTATCACTCCTTTTGACATATTGTTTTGCATCTTTGAAGAGGGAAGGCCAATAATATCCTAAAGAGAGGATTTTATAGGCTATCCTTTTGTCTGCAAAGTGTCCACCGCATGGTTCATCATGACATGCCTTAAGGATATCAAGCATTTCATCTTCCCTAACACATCTTCTGATCACAAGATCTGGCCCTGTTTTAAACAATTCGTTAGAAATCCATGAATATTTTGAACTCTCCTGAATAATATTTCTTTTTTCACTTGGAAACAAATGTGAAGGCAGTTTCCCTGTAACCAAATAGTTAGCAATATCTGCATACCAAGGAGTCTTAATAGTTACTGCAAACAAGTATTCATCAAGAAACTTATCCTCTACAGGAGAATCTTCTTTAGTATTCTGAATCCTAGACAAGAAATCAGCTACCGTATTTTGTTTCCCTGGTCTATCCAACACAGTAATATTGAATTCCTGCAAAAGTAGGAGCCATCTTGTCACTCTGCCATTAGTAACAGGTTTGTTCATTAGATATCTAATCGCAGAATGATCAGTATGAATAAAAGTTTCATAGCCCGTTATATAATGTCTAAACTTATTGATTGCATGAACAATAGCTAAAAACTCTTTTTCAGTTACAGTATAGTTCAACTCAGTGGGAGTCAAATTTTTACTGGTATAGTAAATGGCATAAGGGACTAAATCCTTTTGACCCAACACAGCTCCTAGAGCTGTATCTGAAGCATATGTAGAAATATGGAAAGGGAGTTTCCAATTTGGTCCTCTCAAGATAGGTGCTTCAGATATTCTTGTTTTCAAAGTTTCAAAGGCTGATTGACAATCAGGATCCCATTTAAATTTACAGTATTTTGTAAGAAATTTGAAGAGTGGAGATGCTATTTTAGTGAAGTTTTCTATAAATCATTTATAGTAACCAGTAAATTCCAGAAAACTTCTAACATCTCTTTGACAATTTGGAATAGGTAACTTGGAGATGACTTCAAATTTTGATCTATCAACCTTAATCCCATCTCCTGAAATATGATGCCCCAAAACAATACCTTCAGTAAACATCATAAAGCATTTTTCATGGCTTAATGAAAGGTTTGTTTCTTTACATCTTATAAGGACTTTTTCCAAATTTCCTAATTCCTCTTCAAATGAATTACCATAAACTGTAAAATCATCCATATAAACCTCTACACAATCATGGATTAGATCAGAAAAAATTCATAGTACTGCTCTTTGGAATGTTGCGGGTGCATTACATAACCCAAAAGGAAGTACCCGGTAG